>JAGGAQ010000052.1:0-70938 GCA_017657225.1 Termitomyces sp. T69sscA
CTACATTGAGATTTTGAAAAAGTGGCCGAATCACTTGAGGACCCTGAAAGTGGCCGAATCGACCGTGGGGGATAGTACGATGTCCGACATCTGCCCTCGGCTGCGCGCCGATGGCTTCTGCCAGGATGCGGCTTGTGGACTTGTGCATACTATGCTTACATGCGACCCTTGCGCTTTCATGTGTGCCTCCCGGGCTGAGATGGACGAACACAGTAAATCTCGAGCCCATCTGAACAAAATTAGCGGACAATCGCTCGTTTACCAGTGTCCTCTTTGTAAGAGGCACTTCAGCGGTCGAAGCGGTTGGAACGCCCATGTTCGTTCTTTAAAACATCTCAGATTGACGAAAAGCAAGGGCGTAGACCCCAATGCCGTCATACCAGTGGAACTTAATCAAGTTCCGCAACACACCTTCTGCATTACGTGCAGCGTTCATATCCAGGATATTTATTGGGATAACCATCTCAGAAATCCTAAACATCGAGAGAAAGAACAATTTGCAACTTTCAAGATTGTTCTGGAGGAAGCTGAAAAAGACAAACAAGGCGTCTCCATAACCGGAGATTTTGATTTCGGGTTCGTCGAACCAAATGGTAGCACGGGAAGAGTAGTAGAGGGTGCTATCACCATCAACAATCCCACATCGCACATACAACTCGTCAACATTAGCCTTGCATCTGCCAAGGGAACCAATCCAACATCTTCATCGTAATTGTCCTTCTATCTGTATATCCGCATCACTGACTCATTAGCGCTATTGTAGCTTCCAAGTCACGCCCCCAAAATCTGGGAAAAGCGTCATTACGACGACGCCAGTCAAGTTTTCTGTCACTTTGAAACAGACATACGTAGGACGATGCCAAGACCGGGCAGAACTCCTCTTTGAAGATACCCAGCTCCGAACTCAATTTGTGATCATACGGCAACTCGAAGCAATCGTCGGAAACCAAGCGGACCACAAACGACTACGGCCAATCGCTCCTTATACCCGTCGTCCTAAAACTGCTCGACAACCGGAGCTTGTCGTTGTTGAAGGCGTGAGGCCTCCAGCAATGAAGGCGGTACCTTATGTTGTTCCTCTTCCACGTGCTCCTGTTCCGAGTACACTGGCAACAACTCTGACTACTGGATCCCGCGACGCGAAGATCACAAGAATTCGAACAGTGTTTCTTCCCAAGAAGTTTGATACCTCAGGTTACAATCGTCACTTCAAGTATCTTCTTTGGATCGAAGAACATCAAATGGAGTGAGTCCATTCTGATCTTCCAGACCATTTGTGCAGTTTTAACAAGAGTCAAGACAAGACTTGGAGATATACGACATGACTGATGTCAAGATGACTACCTACTCTCCATTCTATCAGTAAGTCAGCGTGCAGTCGTATTGCACGATACAAATCAGTTTTCCATAGACTCGAAGTTCCGGGGCTCGCTGAGAAACGCCCTAGCGTCCTCGTGGGTAAGTTGCCGACATTCACCGTATTTCATTGTTGAGTAATAAGAAATAGGCGATAGAATTCTTGTCCAAATGAAAGGTTCTACACAGGGCCATTGGTTCGAAGGCGGTGTTCATGCAGTGCGCAAGGAGGAAGTAAACTTGCGATTCGATAGGTCTTTCAGAGGATGGTCCCGCGATCAATTATATAACGTTCGGTTCAAACTCAACCGCTATCCTATCCGTCGTCAACACCAAGCTCTGGATAGTGCTTTCTCTGAAGAACGTGTACTGTTCCCAGAACCCAAGCATCTTTTAATTAAGACATATCCAAAACAAACAGATGTGCGACTCCGACCGGCAAACCCACTGATTGGCAAGAATGCGCCGCAGTTGCAGGCGATCATTTCAATTGTCAAGCAGCCACCAGGGTCACCACCGTTCATTATTTTTGGGCCGTAAGTTTTGTTTTCTTCATAGTCGTCTTTAAATCTGACAGTTATGTTGAAGACCTGGGACTGGTAAAACTATTACGATAGTTGAAGCTATCAAGCAGGTTCTCATATCAAATACTTCTGCTCGGATCCTAGCGTGTGCGCCAAGTAATTCTGCCGCAGATCTCATTGCAATGCGCCTCAGAGATTTCAGCCCGAGAGAAATGTTTCGTTTCTATGCACCTTCACGCGCGAAAGATCAGGTACCACTTGAACTCTTGGATTACGCATACGCGCTCCCAGACGGACACTTTTCCGTGCCCTCTGTCGCTCGGATGAAGCGTTTCCGGCTCGTGGTGACGACATGTGTATCTGCGTCATTCGCCTCTGGCATCGGGATACCGCGCGGTCATTATTCGCATATCTTCGTCGACGAGGCGGGACAGGCGACTGAGCCAGAAGTTTTCATTGCCATTAAAACTATGGTAGGTCCGGCGACCAACGTCGTGCTTTCGGGTGACCACAAGCAACTCGGTCCAATTATTCGCTCTGGTATCGCTTCACAACTCGGGTTGGAGGTTAGCTACCTTGAAAGGCTAATGGGAAGGGGTGCATATAAACTGGAAAAAGGTTACGGTATTTCGTTAGTAACTCTTTTTTGTGTCACTCTCACACGATACCTACCCTACTGCCGTACAGGGTGGTCAAACTCGTGAAGAACTTCCGGTCTCATGGCGACATCCTAAAGTTCCCGAATGAGCGTTTCTACGATGGTGAACTGATACAATCAGGTGACGCTAAAGTCATCAACAGCTTCCTTGGATCTTCATACCTACCTAATAAAAACTTCCCTGTCATTTTCCATGGGGTTCATGGTAAGGATGACCGAGAGGCGTCGTCCCCATCATTCTTCAATATCGATGAGATCCTTCAAGTCAAGGCGTATGTGCAAGCTTTGCGCTCCGATCGCCGGTTCCGTACTAGTAAGCAAGCACATTATGTCCTGATGACTGCTATATTCTAACATGAAAGTAGCCGATAATGATATTGGAGTGATCTCCCCGTATAATGCCCAATGCCGAAAGATTCGCACAGCTCTGCGCGGGGTCGCAGATGGCGTCAAAGTTGGTAGCGTTGAAGAGTTTCAGGGACAGGTGCAGCTCAAGTTTCCATACCATCCTTCCCCTCTTATTGACCGAGCTCTGATTATAAAGGAACGTAGAGTGATCATCATCTCTACTGTACGAAGCAGCACCGAGTTTGTTGAGTATGATCTCAAGCATACTCTAGGCTTCGTCGCAAGCCCGCGTAGATTCAACGGTCAGTCTTTCTAGTTATGAAAGGTCAGGCTCATATGCAATAACGTGTTTCATCAGTTGCCGTCACGCGGGCGCAGGCGATGCTGATCATTGTTGGCAACCCTACGGTTCTGTCTTTAGACCCGCTTTGGCGCTCGTTCATGAACTATATTTATCACAACAAGGGATGGACTGGATATCCCATCACTTGGGACCCTAAGGCACCAGTTGATGAAACGGGTGGATATGCAAAAGAGATACGCCAGGCGGCAAGAAAGGATATGAACGAGTTCACGCGTCGTATGGAGTCGCTGACAATTGCAAGTGTCCAAGAGGCGGTTGGAGATGAGGGTAATGTCGATCGTCCTTGGCGTGATGTGGAATAGAAGACTCGATGATATAGCTGTATGTGAATTCGAGCTCAACTACGAGTTGACGCCGTCCTGACTTCAATGTACCGTCTGCCTAGTCCTTATAGGTCATCAGTGTTGCTTATTGTCGGTGTATGACGTCCCAGCTGTGTCCAAATGTTCCACGTTTGTTGTCCGGTCATTTTTCCTTTCGCCTTTTTCACGAGTATGTTACGCCACCGTAACAAACACTTGGGACCATGGTAAGACTGCCAAGAATTTTCACTCTGCTAGTTTTTGATGCAAGTCGGAATTGGCCAAAATCCCGTTGCAAACGGTGTTTTCTTGGCCTAGTATCAGCGACAGGGTTGGGAATTGTGCATATGTCTACAACTTGTCACGAAGTCCTGGCGAAGGTTTGCCAGAACTTTTTGATTCCCAGACATGAGAGTGTTTAAGTAACTTTCGCCGAGCACGTTCTGAATGAGAAATTGTTTTCTTATCCAATGGCCCAGTTCCTGTCAGACCGAGAGGATTTCTTCAACAAGTTCCATTGTAGCCTTAGGCTTCTAGTGGATATCAATGAGGTCCAGACGGTCGTGTATGACTTTCTAACCCTCTTACAAATGAATTTCTCATGCTTCTCCCGTTCGCGGCGGATGAATCGCGCAACGTAAGATGGTGAGAAAGACCACATCTTGACTGCTTCGATCAATTAGATAGAAAGTCTGTGACACAATGTCTATGGTGGTGAGAATATGCCGTAGTAGTGATAAGCACTGAATTGTCTTTTCAACAGCCAATGCGACTGCGTTGTGGCTCAGACAATTGGAATTGTTCGAAAAGGAAATTGACCAGGGAAGCTTGTTGCGTTTCACTGGCACTTCGGCTGAAGAAGCAACTATAAGAGTCATTCTTTCAACTAAGAACTTCTACGCCGTTACCAGGAGAACAAGCCTATTAGACATGCCGGAGAAAGGATGTTACTGTTGAAAGGCCTTTTCGGGAATTGACCCCCAGAGCGTGAAGTACACATGGATTAATTAATACCCTACTTTCGGAATGTTATTAGTTCTTTTGACAAGCGAGAAGTCGCCTATATGTGGGGTCAGCGCGTGACATGGACCAAAACGGACAAGTGGAGATTGTTTCTTGATGAAAGATCAGTGATAGCACCTGCAAGACAACCGAGGAGAACACGTCTCCAAGCCAGATGACAGGGGCCAAGTACAGTTTCAGAGGCTGTTCTTCCATCTTCTAGTGCAGATCACGATACGAAGATAAGGCTGAGTTTGTCTTGCCGAAGCCGACCAGTGTGGGAGATTGAAGCAAGGACAATTGGAATGTCTGATGAATGAAATGATGAGACAGACGGGATGAAGATTGAGAATGTACAAGATCTCCATCTGTCGTGGTAGAATGTTGTCATGTTTGGTTGTGATGCGAAAATCAGGATTTGTTTCTTGAACCGCGCAGGAAGGGACGTGGACTTGGGCTGTGACGACGAGGCTTCATGTATACATAAGGTCAGTGGATACAACGCAGTCCACGGGACTAGACGCCCCTGCCACGCTGTTCAGCCTCGTTGTTTCGTCGTGTCCGCTAATCTCCCTCCAGAATACCCTAATATCTATTCTGGCCCATGTCGTCCGGATCCGAGCCTGGTGTGGCCAGCACTGCTCCCAGTGGTGCAGCTTCGTCTGCGAGCTGCGCACCTTCCCATATCAACCCGGGCGAGCTCGCTGTCGACATCAACTCCCCCCGCAGGTCCTCTCATTCTTCCACGCGTATGGGCTCATCCTTCAGCAAGTCCAATAATGCCTCGTTGTCACCGGCTGGACCTCCGCCTTCCCCGACTACCAGTCGCGGTTTTTCTGCTGCAGTGGCAGGTGGACTACGACTGACTCGTGCGTTCGCTAATCGACGCAAAAAGTCTGAAGACGTGAGTAAGATGATGGACCGCTCGGTATCCCAGACCGGAAACTCTCCGCCGAACCATACACAACGCATTGAAGCTACAGCTTCTATCTCATCTTCTCCTGCTCAGGTGAGGCTCATAGATGTAGGTAACGACGCAATACTTGATAACTTGTGCAGCTCGCGACTCAGGTTCTCAAGAAGGCTGTCAAGAAACCACAAGCAACGCCGACTCCACATCAACATCAAGAACCGATTCCTCCTTCTCCTCCTCCGAAACCGCAATATGTCTCATCTAAGCCTTGCCCTCCCTCGCCGCCTCCGAAACCTTCAGCCGAGCTCCGTTCGTCTATCATTCCCATCAGTCCCGGCATCTCATCCGCTGTCAAATATATTCGTATGACGGATGGAGATCACAGTCCTGGTCTTGATTCAGATCGTGAGGTTTACGGAACGATTCAATTGTCCAAGGTAAACTCCGAAGAGAATCAAGCGAAGGAACCCCTCAAAACGGGCAAGGAACCAGAGAAAGGGAAAGATGCTCTTGTGGATTCGAGTATTGAAGTTGGCAAAGGGAGTGCCACAGATAAAGACGAGATGAAAGACGCCTGGAGGAAAAGCGATTCCACGATGAGCTATCACACCATTCGTCCCGGAAGCCAACCTTCTCGCCCTGTGTCTATGGCTGAATCTTTGCAGTCCAATTACACTGTCGTACCTGTCAAAAGGCAAAGCGCACTGATTACTGATGCTGATTTTTGTGTGGCGGAGGAGGAGGACTTTGAAAAATCAGCCGAGGGCGAGAGTGTTCCTCAGGGCAGCTCAAACCACAGTTCGAACCACTCGCCTGCTTCGGTTAGGGCCCGGGAACGACGTGCGATGTCCTTGAATATCCATAATCCGGCCTTTAACATGACGCACAAGCTGCCACCCACGCCCACTAGCGTCACTGCGGCTAACTTCTTTCCCGTCGTAGACCAACGTGTTGCATCGCCCTCCCAACGGACTCCGGCAAACGCCCAGGGATACATTGCCTCCTCTGACGGCTACTCAGCAGGTGGCAGCATTCGCACTCAACTCGCTGTGTATAACACCCAGCCACAGTCTCAACCCCACCTTCAGATTTCAACTAGCTCCATCAGCCATAATTCATCCCGCCCCGCATCCCCCATTCCTATCCAACACCCTCGCGATGTACCAAACAACCCTTACACGACGTTCCCTCCACCTCCAGATACTCAGCCTGTGCGACCTGGATCACGTCTTGATCGCAATCTTCCCGCCCTCCCACAGTATGCGCAACGCCAACCAGCATTAAGCATGAGTGGTGGATTCGGGCTCGCGAAACGCGCCGTCGAGAAGATGGGATTCGGACGTGCTCTGGGGCTTGGGTCGTCAAGTTCCTCGCACCACGGGCACAACCAGATTTCTGGCTACTCGAGTTCAAGCTCGGGACACACGAATTCCTCCAACACCCCACCGTCGTCTTATGGCGCCCAGTCACACGACACGTCGTCAAAGCATGGGCATCCAGCTAGTGTGCACGAGGCGCCGCGGTCCAGTACGAGCTCGAACTCGGGTCAGTCGTCCCACGGAACTACCGGTGGGTACTTGAACAGAAAGAACCGACCGAAGCACGCACCGGGTGCGTTGTCCGTGTCGTCAACTGCCTCTCATTCCACATATGCTTCGGACTCGGACGTGATGGAGGCGCCTTCGGGACCGAATTTTGGAAAACGTCAGCGCGGACCTTTAAGGCGCGGTGGTGGTGGCGGTGTTGTTTTCGGCCGCGATCTGAAGAGCGTGGTGAGGGAGACGGCGGTGGGTGTTGGGAAACCGAAGGGATGGGGTGGACGATGGCGTAATTGGGATTCGACAACCTCATTACCCACGGGTGAGGGGTACGATGAGGACAGTGAAAGTGTACAAGACAAGGAAGGGCTGACGACGAGGAAGAGGAGTGTTCGAAGAGGTCAGTTAAAAGCTTTGGAGGACAGAAAGTTGCCCGCGCTTGTGGTAAGGTGCGCGCAACATCTGTTGATATGGGGTATCCAGGAGGAGGGTCTTTTTCGGTGGGTTTTGTACTTTTTTGCGTGTTTTGATATTTAAATTTTCACGTTCAGTATTCCCGGCCGAGCGCTACATGTGTCCAGGCTAAGGGCAGAATTTGACAGCGGTGAGACCAATAACTTAAAGCCGGGCCCGAGGTTTTTTTTTACAAAAGATGCTGATTTCTGATCTTGGCAGGCGCTGATTTCGACATGACCGAGTGTTCTCCTGGAGACGTAGATCCACATGCCGTGGCATCTGTTTTCAAAGCTTTCCTCCGTGAACGTAAGCTTCCATCAGAAGATTTTACGGACATAGTTACTGATCATGTTTGTGGTTAGTTCCCGAACCCATTCTCACAACCACTCTATTGCCATATTTTGATGCCGCTTTGGCTCAGGAAAGCAAGGATGCAGAGGTAAACGAGAACCCCAAACAATCTCGTAGCGCTTCACGTGGTCTTGGTTTGCCTTCCGGTCCCCACGACGTCAGAGCTCTTCCTTCTATCCGTAAACCTCCATCGCTCTCTACTCTGGCGATGCCAACGATGTCCGGACTCCGCCCGCTTTCCAATCAGCTCCTTAACACATTTCGATCACTCCTTGCCCAGTTACCTGAAGAGAACCGAGACCTCATCCGTACGGTTGCTGAGCTTATTAAGGCAGTTGCACTAGACAGTGTCGCGACAAAGATGCCGTTGAGCAACTTGTTACTTGTCTTTTGTCCAAGCTTGAACATGAGCCCGCCGTTGCTGCGCACGCTTTGTGAGGCTGAGGGTATTTGGGAGATGCAAACACCCGAGTCGAAGCGTCAGGAAGATGGTGATGATGATGAACAGATGTCAGATACAAGGCAGGAGGAAGGTGATGAAGAATCTTACGAGGATGCACGAGATGAACTGGAAGAAGATGGAGAAAGCTTGGATCATCTGTCGGAGGATTTGTCAAGCTCAGTGGGTTATAACGCATCGACTGAAGACGTTTTAGATTCCTCGTTGACATCGTTTCACCCTAAGTCGGGGGTACATGGTCGCAAAGCCTCGGGGACTACATCGTCTTTGACCGACGGATCGTCTTATATATCAACCTCAGAGGGCTACAGTAATCCACCTAGACTCTATTCAGGCGTTCATTCACAATCGGTTTCTGCACCACCTTTCTCATCTGCAGAGTCGCTGGAGACACCAGCTACTTCCTCTCATGATGGCTCTCTGCCTCACCTGCCGATATCTCATGAAGAGGAGTCTAAGCATAAGACGATTGCAGATGTAGTAATGGGATCCAGGCCATCTCCGACCTCACCCCGAAGACTTGCGATTAGTCATCCTGTCCTTGTTAGTGGACCAGTCCAATTTCCTTCGATTGCAGAGAAAGTTTCGGCACCTCCGGCCCAAGTCGGAAAACGCCGCTCAATCCCTATGTTATCACTACCGAATCTGAGCCTCAGGACGGCATCCTCGGATAGCCCGATTTCGCCTACGTCGTCTCTTGCTGACAGACCGAAGAGGATGAAGAAGCCTTCGTTGCAACTCCTATTTCAGAAAAAGTCGTCCTCGTCATTCTCATCTCCAAAGCCATCACCCGCTCAGTCGCTCAAACCGGCCATGTTGAATTCTTACTTGCAGAGTCGTTCAGCTAGCGATTTGTCGGTCTCCACTCCTTTGTCTACAAGCTCCGGGCCGCAAGCTGCTGCGACTCTCCAGAAGTTACCCCCAATACTTAACACACCCATTGAGAGCTCGACATTGCGCATCGGCATGGGGTTGGGCATAGATTCTGTGGAATCATTAGCGACAAATTCGAAAAATCAAGTGGAACAGGCGAAGCACCCATCCGTTAATCTTTCTCGGCCATTGCCCGTGCGTCCAGTAGCTACACAATCTACCGAATGCAGTTCTCTGGCGTCTTCCATTGTGCGCCCAGGATCAACTCCTATTGCTGATCGGTATCACCGCGCTGCATCCCCATCCCCTTCCTTGGTTCTAGGGACATCCAAGCAACAATCGTCTCAAATGTCGTCATTGGAATGCCCAGTTTCATTAGCACGCCCCCATAGTCGCTCGAATCCAACGCCACGCGCAAGAGGACTGTCTACGTCGAGCCGTGCATCCTCAAATCATTTAGGTCTGCTTGACGAGGATATCGGACAGGACGACTGGTCGAAAGTTGTATTGCGCGCGGCTGACAATGGGACCAATCATTGACCAGGCATGTGATCGTGACCAAATCATATGCTTGTCCATTCTCTTTTTCATTTCTCGTTTTATTCTCCCTTACCTGTGCAATTTCCACGGTGCTTGAGGCATAGTGTGCCTGCTTACTCTTTTTTTTATCTCACCCCTTTCTTTGTTTTCTTGCTCCCTTGCTGCGCACTGTTAACTAGACTCTCCCTCTCTAGCACATCTCTGTCTATATCCTCATAACTTTGCAGTTCATCAATGACTAATTATCTTGCACGCATTTGACACTTTTTGATTAGGTCTTCCTCATACCACCTCTATCTTTCCCTTCTCATCTCCGGACAATTTGATCCATCTCCGCCGTCTTCTGTCTTCTCCTTGTTTTGGAACTACCATACGCATATATCTATGATGATCACTGCATTGATATCTACATAGTCTATCCATAGCTCAGCTGACCACATCTTTTGTTTGCCTGATCTGAAGTGATTCTATTTGTTGCAAAAGCTGTGGAATCACCTCATCTTGAATTTTCGAAAGTCGCGGTGCCATCTTGTCCTCCAGTAAAACGTCAAAAAATACCCCGGACAGGTACGAGGGAATCAGGTTTTTGTGAAGATCCACATCTAAATCGACTTTATACACAATCAGCTCGCTCAAACAATGTGTTCTATAAGCTCTCACTCTGAAACTTCTGAGATCAAGAGATGGCAGGCAAATGTCATTTGTAGATTTGATTCCTGTCATTTTGTTTAAGCGGAATCTGTCCTACGAAGACTGAGAGGCATCATAGAGACGTTCACTTCCTTTCTCCCACGATCTTAGGCTGACGCACAGGGACCACTACTGATAGTGAATGTCTGATGTGTACAACACAAGTACATACTTTTTACATTACTTTGCATGACTTGGAACGAAGGTAACCAAGGCTGGATGGGAAAAGGGAAAAAGTATGGTTCTGACTAGATCAACGTACACCGACAATGCATGAGGGGCATCGAGTGTTGAAAATTGCCGTCACAACTGGTACCTGTTTCATCATACTTTTGAAGAACAGATCTCAGTGGGCGAGAACAAGGTAGTCACTTTGCTAAACTTACCCTCTCACACAGGTATTATGACAGTCGTGTCGTGTCCTCGTATGCGCCCTACTGCTAATGCAATTTGAACTATGACAGTCAATCTAGTTCCCTGTCTTCGTTCAGCCAGCCTTGAACGTTCAAAAAATCCTCACCCTTTCGCGTCTTGTTAGGACTTGATGATTGCACGAATATGCGTTATAGAGATGGTGCATGACACACATTGTGAGACAATCAATTGATTTGAGCAATTTCTAATGCAAAGGCTTTTTTATAATATTGCTCAAGTCACGGTTGCGCAAAAGAAAAGCCAGGCCATGAACGGAAACATTGACCCTACGCAAAGCAGGATCCACCGGGAGAATCCGTTGGATTATCAGTGAAGTAGGCTTGTGAAGAGATGAAATACTTCACCGCGAAGAAGGTATCATGTTCCCACAGGTAGAATATCATCTAGGCACGCAGGCAGGCCTAGACAGGCGCGGACATCCGTCTGACCATTGTGGATTTCAAGACATGTTTTTATTTGGCCTTCTTGATAAAGAAAAATACAGTTCATCTTGAAATGATCGTCGCTGACCTCGGAAAGGCGATTCAACCATACGCTGATCCCAGATGGCGCGTGGCGCTAGAGAACAGCTAAATGTCTGCCAAACGATAGGTTAAGTCATACTTATACGTCCTTGCGCTAAACATGAGCCCTAGAAGATGATTAGTATTTGAGAGAGTTGAAGAAATCGTTGAAGAGGTTTGGTGTGAATCTCACCATCAACGGTTTAGTCGATCAGCACACGAGGACAATACTATGGCATGGAGGGGTGAAGAGCCTCGATCACTATTTCCAAAGCTTTAACGGCATTGGAAACGATTTTATTCATTTCAAATTGCATGGGAATTTTTCGACATCTACTTTGACCTGTCCAGCCTTTTGGTGTGGGATTAGAAAGGTACTCAGATGGGCGAGACTTCCGACATTACGTCGCTATATGTAGATGATATCGAACTTGAAGGACAGTTGCCTATTAAGACGAAGCCGGACAATTGACTCCGAAAATGGTGCTGCCTCAGTCTGTGTCAAAAGTTTTTCCATCGCGCTTGGAGATGTCTACTAATGAGTTAGACTTTGCTAGCCCTCTCAGTCGTATACGCACGGTAGAGACTATCATCTTCGCGAGACACCAGACGATCACGATGAGAATAAGTCCTGAGAAAGTAAGAGATTCCACGCGGTAAAAGATCATATCGTGCCAGCAACCTCCGACTCGGAGCCACGGGGCGCAGCGCGAAACTGCTTTCAGACGATACAATATACAATTAAATCCGATTACACCTTTGAATGCAGAAACATGAAGATCAGGACCCGATTGATCGATTTCCACGAGCCGATTTCGTGATATCGTTGGAAATTCTGACCCCAGAAATTTGGCCACCTGAAAAATCAACGCGCCGGTAATACCACACCTGGTACAGAATGATGTCTTTGCTTTTTGCGATCATGTTTTTAGAGACGCGTCACCCTAAGCCCTGCTAGCATGTAAAACTAAGGCGAAGCAAGTCATCTAATGCGAGACGAAGGCCTAACGAATTTTGTCTGCACACATTAATGACAATTACATGATGTTGGAACCATTGGCCTCGTCACCAGACTTTGAAACGTCTATGGAGTCCGGACAACATGAATCGAGTTCAATTCGGTCGTCTAAGCGTCGAGGAGAGGTTTGCACAAGATGTCACGCATGTCCTGTGGTCACAGGACGACTGAGTGTTGAAAACTAACTTCGAAAATCTTGCTACTTCGTGTCCCGTTCAATGGCCTTCTCCGCGGCCCTAGGCCCTCCACCCCGTACGGCGGCCCTACGGCCTCTCGAAAGCTTCCGATCACTCTGAGAGATCTACTGAGACCATCCGATTGTCATCAAAATACCCCCTCAAAGGGATGTAACCTTTCTGATTTACAGGGATTGAATTTAATCTCGAACGTATCGTTTTTTATATCAGAATTGTTAACAGTTGGTTAACAGTGACCATATTGAAGTTCAACCGTTGCAACATTAATTCCCCATTGATAAATCGTGGCTGCTAACCGAGGACCTGAATGAGGATTCGAGAGCAACTGACAGGATATTTTCCAATCAAGAACAATCGTTGGACAAACAAGGGCAATGACTCCTCCACCGGGGGTTGGCGACGTCATCACCACAGAACCTTTGTTTATCCATATAATCATATAAAGACGCGTCTCCCGCACAAAATCCCTTTGCTTCTCCCCACAATCTCCATCGCGCGCCTTGCTCTTTTTGTGCGCAGTGCCGGATATCCAGACTTGCTCTAATGGCGTCCGATTCCTTAAGAAAGGTTCAGAATAAGCTTTTCCGTGGCGGGGCCCCTGATCCAGAGGTTAACCAAAGCCGTGAACGAGCGCTTACAATAGATATTCCAAAGCCGTCTTCTGCACCTACTCCGCCACCAAAGCTAGCAAAATCATCAGATTCGTCTCCAAGATATTCCATTGAGACAGGAGAGGAACAAACACACCGCCAAAGGCTTGCTCAGAAACTTGGCGGTGAGTATCAGGGCGCAGAGCAGTACAGGCTTCTGCAAGATGGCAAAAGAGAAAAGCACTGGAAGCGTTGGGGACCTTATCTGAGCGATCGGCAATGGGTGCGTCTAGTATCACCACAATCGTAGGTTGATGATTAACGCATTTCTTGTCTCGGCAGGCCACTGTACGCGAGGATTATTCTGCCAATGGAGATGCTTGGAGTCATTTTCCCCATGAGCACGCGCGTTCCCGCGCCTATCGTTGGGGAGAAGATGGAATTGCGGGAATCTCGGACAACCATCAGCGCTTGTGCTTTTCTCTGTCTCTGTGGAATGGGGAAGATCCAATTCTCAAAGAACGCCTCTTCGGAGTAACAGGTCACCAAGGAAATCATGGCGAGGACGTCAAGGAGCTCTATTATTATCTGGATTCGACCCCGACGCATTCTTATATGAAGTTTCTGTACAAGTATCCACAGAGAAGATACCCATATGAGGATCTCGTGGCAGAAAACCAGCGACGGGATCGCGAGGTGGCTGAATACGAAATTTTGGATACCGACGCATTTGACGACGACCGCTACTGGGATGTGTTTGTAGAGGTTCGTAATCTTTTTGTATATGTACTGCAACTTGACCATGCGTGTATAGTATGCGAAAGATTGCGACGACCCAGACAACATCTGTGTTCGGATCACGACTTACAATCGCGGTCCCGATCCTGCTACTCTCCATATTATTCCCCAATTCTGGTTCCCTAATACTTGGTCGTGGCCGAGTGAAAAACCTCCTATGCCCTCTTTGACAGGCTCTATTCGCGGGACGGAGGATAACAGGATTGCATGTGTCACGGCCCGTCATCCCACTCTAGGCAAGACCCATTTATACTGTCTTCCATCTCCACCTCCTGTCGGCCCATCCAATTCATTCGAAGTCGATCCAAATCTGCCAGCTGTAGAACCCGAACTTCTTTTCACGGAGAATAACACCAATTTTAGCAGGTTGTACGGCGGTGTCAACGAGACGCCGTATGTCAAGGATGCGTTCCACGATCATATCATTCCAGGTCACCGCCCACCCGCGTCGGACTCTCAGGAGGGAATCTTTTCACTGCGTATTCGGTCGCGCACTGCGTCTTCATTTGGTCAAGAACGACCAGATGTTCCCGAATCAGGACCATGCACTCCTTTTCCGCCTACCGCTACGTTCGTTAACCCAGATATGAAAGGTACAAAGTCTGGGGCACATTACGTCTTCGAAGATGTACCAGGCAAAGGCGGATGCGCCGTCGTGCGCCTTAAGATTACGCCGCTTAGGATTGGCAAGGATCAGTCGTTGGTAGATGAAGCGAAGTTCGACGATGCCGTTGAACAGAGGAGGCAGGAAGCAGACGAGTTCTATGCTGCACTTGCGATTGGTCCAATTAGTGAAGATTTGAAGCAGATCATGAGGCAAGCCTTGGGAGGAATGTTGTGGACGAAGCAGTATTACAGGTTTATTCAGAAGGAGTGGATTGAAGGAGATCCCGGTCAGCCCAAGCCACCGCCAGAGAGAAAGTGGATTAGAAACAGGGTACGCTCTTCAATCCTCGGATATCTCTTCTATATCAAACATTTCCGGCAGGAATGGAGACACATGCACATAGAAGATATCCTTTCAATGCCTGATAAGTATGTGAAAAGGCGCATATATTCATTCTTGTGCTAAATCGCGTCCTTATTTCAGATGGGAGTACCCTTTCTTTGCCGCGTGGGACACTGCTTTCCATTGTATTCCCCTAGCTGTCGTCGATCCTGCATTTGCAAAGTCTCAGCTTGATCTTCTGACGCGTGAATGGTATATGAAACCCGACGGACAGATCCCTGCATATGAATGGAATTTCAGCGACGTTAACCCTCCCGTCCACGCATGGTAATTTACATCCCTTGCCTCGCACGAGTTTTGCGGTTTGACTCCTTTCAGGGCGACATTCCGTGTTTTCAAAATCGAACGTAAAATGACTGGTAAAGAAGATTTGGCTTTCCTTGAACGTGTTTTCCAAAAGCTCCTGTTGAATTTTACTTGGTCAGTTATGTCATTTTCGCGTAGAAGTCTTTGTTTATCGTACGTTTGAAAGGTGGGTCAATCGCAAGGACCAAGGTGGTAATAATGTCTTTGAGGGCGGATTCCTTGGACTAGATAATATTGGCGCCTTCAATCGCTCTGAGCCTCTCCCAACAGGTGGACGCCTACGACAAGCGGACGGTACCGCCTGGATGGCGTTCTACTGCCTGAACATGTATGTTATCAACATCTTCTTTATAACTAAAAATTGAAGAATGCTCGCCAAGGTTGAATATGGCGCTCGAGCTCGCAAAACACAACCCAGTTTATGAGGACATTGCATCCAAGTTTTTCGAGGTACGTCGAATTCTCTGTCGACCAGTATCTTCTCTTGACCAATTTGATAGCATTTCATTTTCATCGCAGACGCTATGACTTACAAAGAAGGTGATGACGAAATTAGTCTTTGGAACGATCAAGATGGAATGTACTATGATGCTATTGAGTTTGGTCCTGGAAACGCCATGCAGCTTCCTGTCCGCAGCCTCGTCGGTCTTATTCCTCTCTACGCAACACTTGTCCTTGAACCTCAGGTACTGAACCGGTTCCCTGGATTCAAGAAACGTGTTGAGTGGTTCCTGGACAATCGGCCGGATGTATCAGCGAGGAATATGGCTAATATGAAAGGTGAATTACTTTCTACGCTCAGTTGTCGACGTATCAACATTATCCCAAGTTGGCGGAAAGGAGCAGCGTAGGTTACTTGCTCTCGCGAGCAAAGAGCGTCTGGAGAGGATCCTGGAAAAGATGCTGGATGAAGATGAATTCTTGAGCGAGTATGGCATTCGATCGTGTGTTTTATTATTATTGCCAGAAATTCCTCGCTCATAAATTCGGCTCAAGTCTGTCCAAGAAACACAAGGACCATCCGTGGGGCATGGATGTCAATGGGCAACGATACGAAGTTGGTTACTGGCCTGGAGATTCAAAGTCTGGCATGTTTGGCGGTAATTCGAACTGGCGGGGCCCGATCTGTGAGGATCTTATCGTGTTGATTCTAACCTGGGTCTACAATTCTCATACAGGGCTCGCGACCAACTTTCTCCTAATTGAAAGCTTACAGCGGTTCTATCAGTACTATGGTGATAATCTTCAGGCTCGTTTTTTCAAATATTGAGCTACGATAAACGTTTGCTGATTGCGTCTACCAGGTCGAATGCCCTACCGGAAGCGGTTACTACATGAATCTTGTCTCCGTGGCCGAGGAGATTCAGCACCGTATCATCCATATCTTCAGTCGTGATGGGCAAGGGCACAGGGCCACTAACGGCGGTAATGCTAAGCTCGATCATGATGCTCACTTCAGAGACTATGTTTGGTTTTACGAAGTGAGTCCCGTATCTCAACGTGAGATTCGCCCTCTTAACCCTTGTATAGTTCTTCCATGCCGATAATGGTCGTGGCCTTGGAGCTTCCCATCAGACCGGCTGGCGAGTTTGTTCTAGGCGTAAATCGACTTATCGCTGACGTGCCTGTGTCTGAAGGTCTGGTCTTGTCGCATATCATATCATCCAGAGTGGAGTGACTTGCCGTCTACCAAAGACTCCCAAGAGTAAGTTTTGAGATCATTATAAAAAATGTACTATTTAAAAATGTCGTCCCAGCTCCTCGCAGTCTCGCTCATCACTACTTCGATGATGTATGTTCTTTTGTTATACCTTCCTCATCCGAAGCTCATCGTGATTTAGGTTGCTGATAACGTCTCGGAGGCCGGGGAAGAAGCTATATCTGCTTTTAGTGCATACGCTGAATCGGCGTATACTCTGGGTGATCTTTCTCCTGATGCTTTGTAACCTTTGGTACAATTCGGAACTTTGGATCCTTATTTCACAACTCGCATCGTGTAAAAGTAGAAACCCGACTTGTTGTATTAGAGTTCTGCATTTTGTGATGTAGACTTATAGAAAGTTTTGTTCACCCACTGGAAAGTATCAGAAAATTGAAGCTAGCAAGAGTGGTGAATGGATCACAAAGAAAAGGTTAAAGGAGAGTTCAATGGAGCCTTAAATCTATACGACTTTATATGGTTTCTATCGAGAAACATTGATATTGATTCTCGATCAATTCTCTTTCCAGCCACCGTCCGTTATTGTACGTAAGTATTGATAAGATAGATTAAATCTTATTGACAAGCCGAGTTTGTTAGCCGATTTGTTACCATCTTTTCCTCCATCTCTAGTCCTCATGCTTGAAGCTCAAGCTCGATGGTCGTGCAATTCGTTCTTGCATTGTGAACTAACGAGCACTCGATCCTTATCATATATAGTTTTTCTCAAGCTTGTTGTACGATGAAGGAGAAGACTGGCGTGAGGATCAACTTTTACCGGCGGACGCTAAACCTGAGGCCTAAGCGAGGGCTGCAGGACGATATAGATGGTATAGGATAATTAAATTACGATTCAAGTGCTTCTTTAATGGCCGTTTCCTCCATCCTTACCTCGTCCACCATCCTGGCCTCGCTGGCCATCCTGACCGTTCCGGCCATCAGCACCATTCTTGCCATTCTTGCCGTTCTTGCCATCTCGGCCGTTCGACCCATTCTTGGCGTGGTGGTAGTCGTGTTTCGGGTGCTTGTCCCATTCGTGTCCCTGTTGCTTCTCTTTCTTCTTGGAATGGTCTCCGTGCGTGCCTCTGCTAGACATCTCTTGGTTCCCGGACTGACCGCCCTTACCGCCTCTGCCGCCCTTGCCTCCCTGTCCGCCTTTGCCGCCTTTCCCTCCGTGCCCACCAGACTGCCCATGAGCACCAGCGTTGAACTGCCGCTGCTCTCTGCTCGGGCCATGCCAATTCCCATGATCTTGACCATGACCTCCTCCATGACGCGGTTCGGAAGGGTAAGAGTGACCCCACGACCCGGGATGCTGATTAAATGTGTTCATGTGGTTGGCTGGACTGTTCTTCATCGCGCATGTCAGTCGTTCGCTGCCAAGGGGCGAACCTCATATCGAGATCTTATAAAAACACACCTGAGAGCCTTTATGTGAGTTGTGGCTAGCAAAGGCTGAGACAATGAAGGTGATTGACAGCGCCAAAGCGAGAATTCTCATGATGATAAATTGGGAGAACGTAGTAGAAATTTCGATACTCACTCGCTTTTTATATCTTGTGACCTGTGACGTAGTACGTTCGTTAGCTGTAAGTACAGGAGGCTGGCCAAAACTCTAAAGGCTTCGTTACCTCTTATAGAGTATGACGTATGTCGTTACAAAAAGCTCCTTGATCAAGCTTCCCCTCTTTGTAATTGCATATGTACGCACGTTTCACGTTGTTGATTTGTGGCGCAGCTTGAACCGGGCGTTTATACTCCTTCCTAGTAGGCCTTGACACTCAATAAAAAGATCCCAAGCTTGTATGCACATCTCAGTTAGCCACTCATTGCCGAGGGGGGATCAAGATCACTTTAAATATTTACTTCCTCTCCTGACTTATCATGTAGCTGCTGGTCACTCCAATGCTCTCACCCTCACCGCCAATTACATGCTGATCGCTCCAATGCTCTCACCCTCATCACCAATTACATGTCCGAACATTTCGTAAATCGTCGTTGCGAAGACGTTCTGGTGGAAGTCACCCTTTTACAGGGCTTGAAGCTTGATCTTCGGAAGCGTCGTCAGTGAATCTGGCATTACAGTCTATCTATTGGTCTACGACGAAGGTTCGACACGGAGAATGTCGCTTTCGCATTCCTTACATAGGCTTTCTTTGTACCTATATGTGTTTACTTTGACAAAGGTCAAAGTCAGGCCTAGCGTCAGATATCCACTAATCGCTGAATAACTTTTTCAATTCTATTGCAGGATTCAAAAATTCATACGAGATCGAAGTAGGTAACAGTGACAATTTATTGGCCATTGCGCCACTTCTACGCGAGGACCAATCGTCCATGACATTTTCAATCGCCGTCGATCAGGAGGAAATGGCAAAGGCTATGTGAAGACACGTAGATATTGAGACAGTTTAGGGAAAAAGGATAAAGTTTTAAAAAGCCAACCACATCTGCAGTCACGTGTTTATTCACATAAAGAAATGTCCAAGTATTGTTCTCGCAATTCCGTTGATATACAAATTATCCGCGGAGATGTTTAAATTTTCACTCCACCAAATGCATTAATTCCAAATCATCTTGTCTTCACTATATATCTTAATATACGCGGCTTTCAATTAATCAAACGCTCTGATCATGCGCTTCCAAAACCTCCTGAGCGTGTTGCTTCGCGTCTTCAGAGACATTGGGGTCTAATAACATGCGATCAACAACGCGGGCAGAAAGAACGTCATGATTACACCTACTCTTGATAGTGGCCTTGTATCCACCGAGCTGCTGCTGAGACAGCGGTGCATCGGGATCCTCCGGGCTGCCGGCGTACTTATCCTGCCCGATATCCTTCTTGGCTAAAGCGGAGATCACGCTCTACTCACGGACACGGAGATTGTGTGCTTACTCTGGTCGGAAGAAACACCGGCTGAGTGGAGAGAATTAGAATACGAAGCTAGAAAGGAAGGCGAGCATACCGGAGGTTCCCATCTCGCGGAGACGCTCGTGGGCATTGGCCTTGGCTTCCTCGGACACGTTGGGGTTCTTAATGGTGGCTTTGTAGCCGCCGGCGACACGGGTAGCATCCTGGGCTATATTGTTACTTCAGCTTCATCGACGGCGAGCCATCAAAAAGACAAACGGTTGGCCATTTCAATATTAAAATGAATTCGACTGGGTTTAAAGGTGCGACGAAAGATGCAGTGATAGACAATGTATGGAGACCCCAAACCACCCATCCCTTAAATACATCCAGGCAGCCAGACCCAAAACGACGTAAAGCGTCGATATGACGTCAGACTTCCCAACCGGCATCGAGTATCGAGGTATCGATGACATATTCGATCGTAATGAGAACATGTAGCCCACTCCATCTCTGTTCCAGAACCACCGACGCTATTTATGGCGTGTCTTAAGCACTCCTCTTCCTCGAGCTGCTGTTGCCATATGAAGCATGCGAAACTCACGCCGTTCACCGGGCCGTCCGACAAAAGTAAATCAGAGATCGTCCGTCGACACGACTCCCTGGAGGAATGTCCCACAGCTATTCTTACATTGCTCCATGGACATACTCCTTTTTGACCTTATGTAGGAAGCGTGGCACGAAAGAAACATCATCACCACTTTCCAGAGCGACGAGATTGACCGATTGAAATTCTTCTACTTATTGTTCTCCTAATCCATTCCTGTTTCACAGATTTTTGCTCAAGCTTTGCGAGGGTAGAAATACCCGGTGATGAACGACTAGGCCCATATTACACAAATTTGGTCGTACAAGGTTTGCCACGGACATCACTCCCCGAGAGTAAGGCAAACCTGCATTCAACAACAGAGACACCAATCTTTCCCTAAGCTTTCATCACACGATCACATATACAATCACATATCATTCCCCCCTCATAACCGTCGCCAAGTTGTCCCAGAGCTATTCTTAGTATTGGTCCATGGACATACTCCTTTTTGACCTTATGTGGAAAGCGTGGCACGAAAGAGACATTATTACCACTTTCCAGAGCGACGAGATTGACCGATTGAAATCCTTCTATTAATTGTTCTACTAATCCATTCATGTTTCATAGGTTTTTGCTTAAGCTTTGCGAGGGTAGAAATAACCTGTGATGAACGACTAGGCCCGTATTACACAAATTTGGTCGTACAAGGTTCGCCACGGACATCACTCCCTGAGAGTAAGGCAAGCCTGCACCACCCTCTTTTCTTCCCAAGCTTTGATCACACAACCACATATACAAAAACATATCATTCCCCCTCATAACCGCCACCAAGTCGGTATAGTAGACGATCAAAGTAAGTAGGTAAATAAGTAAACACGAATCCCCACACCAACCAAAACACACCCGGGCCCACTCCCACAACGCAAGACAAAAAAACCCCAACCAAACCCAAAACCCAGACCGTTGCCACCACCACAACACAATCGCAGAACAACACACACCGTCGGGCGCCCTCTACTCAGACCCCGAAGAGGAGCAGAGAATTCACCTTGCGATGTGCGGTTGCGCGTGCGGGGTGGAGCGGGACTGGATGCAGGAGGGGAGGGATTCCGGTCTTTGTCGTAGTCGTGGCGGGAGCGTGCTGAGAAGGGGGGAGAAGGGAAAGGAAGAGGGACGTATGTACGAGGGAGGAATGTATGTCTGTATATATATGATGTGTTGGATAGAGATGAGAGAAAGAGGAGAGAGAGATAATAGATAGGACGAAGATAGAGTGAAAAGAGACTGATGAGCGATGATGGCATGCTGATACAATATGATACAACGCGACGTCGTGGCCTTTTGTTTCGGAGAGTTGGGTAAATCTTGCAAGAGGGGGAATAGTCCAAGAAGGGCGGGGGTGTCGACACCGATAGTCGATCCGTCTTCATAGGTTAAATAGAGCGGTATATCCAGACCGAGCGCGGACCCGCTCAAAAGACACCAATACCCGTCCCAGTCGTCCACCCCAGCTCAAGCTCAAGGTCCGTCGGACCCTGTTGTTCCTCACCAACCACACCGAGCGACGCAAGAATGCGCTGCATCTCCAAACCACTGTCCCATCCCTGCTCATCGGCGGCCATTCGTTCCAGATCAACGACCGCGCTCTCAGCGCCCACATCTCCCCCCGATCCCGATCCCAGCCCCGCCTCTGCCTCTGGCACCACGGTCGGCGCTACTTCCTCCACACCAAGACGAGCCTCGGCCGTTTGCGCGGCCGACCGCGGGGCGGTCGCTGCAGCAGGGCTCGGGGTCGAGGGCGCAGGGAGGGGCGCGAGTATTTCCATAAAGAGGTGTTCGATGGCGGCGTCGTCGGGGTCGTGGGTCTTGCGGGGAGGGGCGAGAGCGAGTCCGCCCGCTGCAGGGCCATCGGCGGGCCGATGGACGCCACCCGTGCTAGGTGGCGAGCGGACTCGGGAGGGGCGGGGGCAGGAGTGGGGGTGGTGGGCTGCGGGGCGGGAGTGAGGCCGTGGGCGGCGAGGGCCTGGAGGACGGCGTCCCAGCCGCGCTCGAGGGTGCGGATGCGTTCGCGGAGCTCCTCGTTCTCGCGCTCGCGGGCGCTGGCCTCGAGGCGGCGGTGTTCTTCTTGTGCGGTGGAGGCGGAGAGGGGGAGCAGGGGGACGCCGCGGGCGGCGCGGAGGGCGCGGTTCTCCTCTTCGAGCTCGGCGACGCGGCGCTCGAGGAATGCGAACTGGGCTTTGCGGCGGTCGCGCGAGTTTTGTGCGGCGATGCGGTTTCGGTGTGCACGGGCCTCCTTGCGCTCCTCGGACGACGTCTCGGAGCGCGGGCGTTTGCGGGAGGGGCACGACGGCGGGGGCGAGGGCGAGCCGGAGTCTGAGGATGGCGGAGTCATGGTGTGGGTTTCAAAGAGTGTGGGCGAACAAATACTGCGGGTGCAGGACGACGTGGCGATCGTGGGGAAAGCTGTGCAACAACGTGGCACTTATATTCCTTCCAGATAAACATGGACAAACATCTAGTCATCGACGATGATCAGAGTCGCAGACAATCCTGGACCATGGTCTCTGACATTGGCGCAGTCGCAAGTCGGCTTCCTATCACGATGCCATGATTTCTGGTCTCACGTCGTGCTGATCTGAATCCAGCACGAAAATAAGTCCACCCAATCACCAACGCATCTGCGCCGCAGCATCCAATGGCCAGTCGAAACTTATTGCGATGAAGCTCTGAAGGACCGTTATCCAGGGGGTGGCGGGAGATGGATATCTGTCCATCTTTCCATTCACGCGAACTGTGGCATGATGAACAATCAGTACTTTAGTGCTCGATGATAGAACAAGACTCAACACTACTTCTCTGGTCATCGACGATGATGTGATCTCACTTCTTAAGGGAAAGAATCATTTTTTCGTCGGTGGCGACAGATGCCCGAGCTTGAACTCCCCATAATCTGTGATGCGACGCATAGAAAACCCATTCAAGAAACGGCGCATCTCAGCAACGACCGACAGACCCAAGGATCAAACCTGAGGTGTACAGATACATCCAAACCTCCCACTTGGAAAACCTTGTGCATCAAGATCCGTCCCATACAAGGACACCCCGTAAAACTCGTAATCGGCACATTGTGTCCACATTTACGGGCCCAGTCGAAACCTTATGTAAATGCGTACTTCAACGGGTAATACTATGCACGATCGCGTTTCAAAGGCCCCGAGCTCCCCGGTTACTTTTTCCCCAATAGAACTTGATAACTGAGCGGTGGAGTTTGGGCGTGAGCTTCCTACTAGTGCTCATCGCGGTTCTCATATGAACACCGGCTATGCTCCACCGTGCGAGCGCGCAATGTCGTAATGATGTCAAGTTGACGGTCAAAGTTGGCCTTTTGTATACAATGATATCCAGAGCGGCGAGTCCGCATGGCGCATGCAAGTCCTGAGTAACCTTGATCCTCGTTTCGTCATCACGGTCTATTCAAAGTTACTTTTCAAGTGAGGAACTGTCCAACCCCTTCAGAAACGTAGCAACGGGTCACCTTGCTACGCATGATTGTGGACGGAGATAGTGTCAGGATTCAGGAACCTGTCCAACAAGAGAAGCAATGACGATCAAATGTTCACACAAAAGAGGCTGTGGGAAGTGACTCGATTCGAAAAAGAACGGGCATCATCAAGTCTCGTTAAAAAAGAAACATTGTTGCAAGTGGCGGAGATGATCAAAACGTGCGAGTACACTATTGACAGGATCACGAGGTCGAGAATTTTCGGAAACCACAAAGTCCCGCTGGCTGACGCGACAGTTTTCTTCCTAGTCCTTCATCACCACGTCGTCGTCATCGTCGTCGTCTTTCTCGTCCGCGAGCCCTGCGCGTTCGAGGGCCTCTTTTGAGGTGTAATCGACCTTGACGCCGCGGGTGCGTCTGCCGGTCGAGAGAATTGCAGAGGGATCAATCTCCTCGTAGGTTTCCTAGCGTATCATAAGCAGAAGTCCCAAGGAAGTCACAGACGAGTTTCGCGTCTGGCGCGACAATGTAGCAGAAAGACGCGACAACGAACCTCTGCATCTTCCTCGTCGTCCTCACCGTCTTCATCGTCATCGTCTTCCTCGTCATCTTCCTCTACTTCCATGCTTTCGTCGGCGGCAGGGGCTTTGCCTTTGCCTTTGTTGTCTGGCGACGCGACGGCTTCGGTGCCAGTTGTAGTGGTGTCCCTGAAAATAAATAATGTCAGACAATGCGCATATATCAGCGGATGGATACACAGACTTGGGGTCTGTTACGCTAGAGGACATGATGGAGGGCGAGAGACGTGGTTGAATTTGAAAGCGCGCAGTTAGTGTTTGTTTGTCCACTCACATGATACGTGGCGGGAAGTGCAAAAGCTGCATGTCCTCGCGTCCAGCATGGCGCACCGCCTGCGTTGGCCGCTATGAGCTCTCTGCGTCTGAGCGTGCCGCTGTGCATCCATGTGGCCGGCGACCGGACAAGTCCGCGCATGTCCGGTGGACTCGTGGATAGATCTGATGGACCACATGCACATACCTGCACCTGCCATCAGGGGATTCCCAAAGTTTCCGTGATGTGTCCACACTACAGTATTATATCAGCATCTAGTGTCACCGTCCGGTCCCATCTGCAGAAGCGATCCCTCATGCTTGTTCCAGGACCCCCATGGCAAAGCGTGTAGCCGCCGACCCCGCCGCCAACTCCCTGCGCGCCCACCTCCCGGGCCCAGCCGCCAAGCTGCCTCCAGCGTCCTCCACCCTCGCTTCCCGCGCCTCCATGCTGGCCTCCGTCGTTCCCATGCTCCGCAGACAGCCCGACGGCACACAGAGGACTGCGTTGCTCAAGCTCAAGCTCTCCTCCCCGTCCTTCCTCGACACCACCGTGGCCGACGACGTGACCGAGCTGCCCCTGTACACTATCACCACCCTCGGGCCCGACACCACCATCAAGCGCGCCGACCCATGGGACGGCGACACCGACATCGCTGAGATCAAGTGGTCCACCACAACCCCCCAGAAGGGAAAAAATGCCGCGGATGGAGCACTCGTACGGATGAAAAACTCGAGGTGGACGGAGAGCGAGGCGTTCCTCAGACGCGGCAGGTTTGTGGGCCACACCCTGCTTTGGAGTTGACCGTGCTGACTCGACTGTGTCAGCGGAAGGAAGTTTAACATACCGAATTATGCACAGAATCTGAAATGGAAGCGGCAAGGGAATGCGTATTGGGTAGGTTTTTTTTTCTTGTTTGCCTAGCTGATGCTCAACTTCGTCAGTGTACGACAGCTGCCGTCAAAGGGCCAATTGCGATTTTGAGCCTGGATGATGACTTGTCCTATCTGCAATTCCAAATATTCGCCACTCTGCATGATAGGAACGATCCCCGTCGCATGCTAGTCCACCATGGAGTTTCCATACTATTGCTTGATTACCTGCTGGTCACTGCGCTCTTCCTTGTCACTGGCCCACAAGATTGGCTACATTCCCAGGTTGCAGATATCTCTTTTCCAAAAAGTGATGTTACCGACCTCTCCACCTTTGCACGGTTAGAGCCCGCTCAAAGCAATTTTTCCGCCTCGAGCGAACAATGGAGAAAAATTGTGTATGGCGAGCCGATCTTCCCTACCCGTACCCACAATTCGTCACACTCGTCGCCTTCGTCTTCCTCTGAAGCGCTCACACCAACGTTCCATTCTTCAGAACAGATGATTGCATACGGGCATAGCAAGTATCAAATGCAACGATCATCCAGTCCGGCGCCTTCTTCATCAGAGTCCGAGGGTGTCAGCGAGCATGTGTATTTTTCGCCCCCGACGACACGGTCGCAAAGTCCTGCTTCCGAATCAATCTTCTCGCCAGTCTCACGCGGTGCTGCACCCTCACACACGTACCTTGATCCATCCTACTATAACGAGGAAGACCACGTACCGCCCGTGCCACCAATCCCCGCACACCTTATCGCCAACTCCCCGATGAGCCACAGCCCCCAAATACGGCCCTCCTCCTCCGACACAACGCCCGGCACCAGCGCCCGTCGTCTCCCTGACATCCCCCTCTCCCCTGTGCCCCCGCTGATCCCACGCCCGCGATCGACGCCACCGCGCCCACGGACGTCCCCATCAGTCAATTTTCCTGCCGATGCAGCAAGTGGCCCTTCCATTCCCGTTGCCGGCGGCCCATCAAGCACACCACCGCCACGGCCCCACCGGCAGCTGCCTCGGCCGCCGCAGGCGCCGGCGCAAGCGCAGGCGCATCCAGACGACCGCAGCGAGCAGCCGGCCGGCCGCGTGCGCACTCGCAGTGCGAGCCAGAGCCGCGCGGTGCGCGAGGGCGAGAAGTGGCTGCCGCACGCGGCGTACCACCAGCGCACGCTACCGACGCCGCCGACGTCGAGCTCGCAGGGCGGTGTGCAGCGGGTGCCGCTGCGCGTGCAGCGCGTTGTTACGGAGGATGGGCGGTTGGTGGTTGACAAGGATGTGGACGACGGCATTGGGCATTGGGTTGGCGACGCGGAGCCTGGCGCCGCGTATGAGTTGCCGCCCCCGGCGTATAGTTCCATCTACTTTGCACCTGGAGACCCGCCCTTGCAGGGTCCGGCATCGCCATTGTCTTGACGTCTGTGCTTGGACTCGGCTTTGTCTTGTGGCCGTTGACGATTGTATCTGGCAGCGCCAGGGAAGAATTGTCCGCCCGACTCGTCGAAGAGTGCTATGACATCACGTTTGTGCTTGTGCTTGTAATTCCCCTTAGCTGTCTCAGAACCGAGCAAGAAGAGCAAGAATAAGGACTCTCAATTGACAAGTGTATTAAATTGCCGCCTCCGTTGTTTCATTACTTTTCTTTCATTGTATGGACACCGAACTCTGTGCCACGTCTCGTTATCTCTAACACTCATTTTCCTGTAAAAATTTTGCGCTGGTCCCTGTCTGGTCTTGGGTGTCACTAACTTTTCCCTATCTTAATCCTTTTAATCACTTTGTTTTCCTTCGCCTCTCTTTATGTTTCAACTCTCGCGACCATGCTTTTCTATTACTTTTCTTCCATCTCGGTTTGACATCACCGCTACAATTCCACTCCCTCTCTACAGCACCGCATTTGCTCCCCTGAATTCATTCCTTCCCACGTCATTTCACTTCTCTTGTACCTCACACCCTCATCGGTGCACATCGTGTGGGACCATGGGTCCGCATACAGGACGAGGCCTCGGCTCCATATCGCTGATGGTTTCTCTGCCGACACATGTACACCCTGCTTAAAATACATAGATTTGCAAACACTGATCGTTGCTCATTGCGTGTACCGAAATACAACACTTTCCATATCGGTACCCCCTTCTCATCTGTCAGACAAGCTTCCCTCGCTGAATTCCAACGATATTTCACCTTCGAGCTGCGTGGAAGCATGGTCCGGAACCGGGCCTTCGGACCGAAATAAATATCGATGCGAGATAGTTATCGTTCTTCAACTCGTTAGGACGTTCGTGAGATATATACCCCTTACTGCCTAGTATCGCTTGATGTCGTCAACCGCAGGACTATGCCGCAATCCCGTTTTTATCGTCGTTATGGTAAGCCCGCACGTTTCCGCATTGGGACTTGAGCTCGAGCTTTTCGACTGACTGACTCTTGTCCCTTCGCGCTTGTTCTTCCTACGACTTTTCAACACTGGTTCATTCCCTCTGGGTTTGACTTTTTTTTTGGTTCATCTGGCTTCTCAAGGGTGTATCCGGCACAGGTAAATCGACGCTCGGAAAGGCCTTGGCCAAGTCGCTAGGATATCCTTACGTAGAAGGAGACGACCTCCACCCCGCGTCGAACGTTGCGAAGATGTCCGCCGGCACTCCGCTTACGGACGCAGACCGCGCACCCTGGCTGGCGCTCATCCGACGCACCGCCGAATCCATGACGCGCGATCACGCCGCCGAGGAGGCACCGAGGCCGGGTGTCGTGGTCAGCAGTTCCGCGCTGAGGCGCTGTTACCGGGACGTGTTGCGCGGACGGCGGGAGGGAGAAGGGGCGGGTGCACAGAGGGGGCTGCTCGCGACGTATTTTGTGTTTATTGATGGAGATGAGGGCGTTTTGCGTGCGCGGATGGAGAGGCGTCCGGGACATTTTATGAAAGCGTCGATGCTGGATAGTCAGTTGAGGACGCTGGAGAGCCCGGTGGGTGAGGAGGACGTTGTAGTGGTGTCGCTGCAGGACAGTACAGAGGAGCAAGTCAGGAAGGCGGTAGAAGGACTTGATGAGCTCATTGCAGGTCGCGAGAAACCGTGAATAGAAATCCTTATTATCACTTTGTGATGATTCGCCCTAGCTGATGTTGGGGCGGCAATAACATTATTCGGACGACACAGCAGTTTTGACGTATAGGTAAGGAGGTGGCTTATGATGGATGCATGACATCTGATCAGATCGGTGATCCGAGAACGGTGTGCGCGACACATATATCGCAGTTTGCGCTTTAGGTATGACTCGGCTGCAAGTGCTGTGAGAGCTGTGACCATCGGTGTTGTATCCTGATCCACTGACCCATGATCCATGATGACTGGTCATTAGGCAGCAACAGATGCGAAAAGCTTATACTTGTTGGCCATGTAACTCGTAAGGTATTTATTTGAAGTTGAGGCCGATCAAGGTGATAAGCAACACGGGTATTTGGAGTTGGTAAAGGCAGCATTATGCACAATGCAAAAACCAGGTGGTATCCTTCATTGTTGGATTTCTCACCGACCTTACCAATTTGTTACAATTAGATTTCAAGTTTCCAGCTAAAAGGAAGACAATAGCATAAATGGCTCACGAGATATACAAATAGGGCCACAGATATCATTTGATAGAAACAGAACTGAGGTTAGTCAAAGTGATGAAAGTCACGAAACAAGGGATACCGATAGTTCGAGAAGATCAAAGGGTGCACAACTTGAAGGATCAGTGAAAGTGGAAAGATCACCCCAGCTTCATGCGACTACGTCTGCAGGAGGAGCGTTAGGCGCACCGTTGGCAGCCGGTGACTGCGGGGAATTGGTTGTCGGTACCGTAGTTTGCCCCCACGTCTTGGCACCAAAACCACCCTCAGTGACTGCAGAGGGCCCATGCCGAGTCGTCAAAGTTGGGGCCAATGAAGTCTGCTGGGGTTTCGAGGTTGTACTTCCACGAGCCGTCGGTGACAAAAGAAACGTCGCCAGAACAGTTGCAAGTCACAAGATCAAAGGCAGCGAACACGCCAGCAGGGCTTGCGAAGTTTGTCGCGTAAACGGCGATGACAACGCGCGAGGTGGGAGGGAAGTTCACGACGTAACGGTTAGCAGCTCTGAATGATTCACCAGAGCCGACAAGAAGGCCGTTGACGTAGATCGTGAATGCGTTGTCGGTAGCGATGAGAATCTTCGCTTGTACGACAAGTTCATTGTTGGGAGTAAGGACTGCCTTACGGAAAGCACGTGAACGAGCGGGCACGTTAGACCCTGGTGCAGTAAGCTCATTCGTCCAGATCCATTGAGCAGACTGCAAAGATGGGCCAGGGTCCTGGCTTTCAGGAGGAATAGTTATGGCGAACTGAGGCACATTCCATGGTGCAGTGGTAGGATAGGGGCCTTCAACGAAAGCTGCGGGCCAAAGGCTGTCATCAAATGCGCATTGTTCAAAACCAGCCGGAGTACCGCTAACTGCATGCCATTCCCCATCAGTGACGATATTGTCAACAAAGCCATCACTATAACGGATCTGGATGGCAGCAAGGAGACCGGCCGGGGATGCCACGCTATTCTGCGCAGCAACGGCGAAGACGTTGCAGCTGTTCACGAGTGGTACACAATAACGCTGAGCGGACGTGAAGTTTTTTCCAGAGCCAACTAGTCGGCCATCGACATAGAGCGCGTAGCCATTGTCGGTGGTTATAAGAATGTTGGCAGAGATGGGGACTTTTCCATTAGTGGCTATGAAATCTCTGCGGAAGGGTGACATTTCCGGCAGGGTATGAACCACCAGCCGGTCGTTCTGGAGTCCAAATCCAATTTGCACCTGTAAAGTTAAGGCCAATGACACAAGGCATGCATGTTGCAAATATCAAATAGAGGGCGACTGTTAAAAAAATTGGTGAGCATCGAATGCATCTAGATAGACCAGTTTGAGCTTGCTCGTATAGCAATGATTCATCTTTGTGTTGAAGTGGATGCGACTTGCCACTGCTACCCTTTCACTGCGATATATGATCCTTTCAAACCAAGAGGGGACCGCCACATTCCTAGATCATTCTCAACAATGTCAACGTCCATCATGGGGATAGGTGGGACCAGAAGTCTGAGCTGGAATTCAATTCGGTCAGCCTGCCGGACATGGGCATCTATATCTGGTTGTCTGTATTGCTGACCTTGGCGCTCGAAGGACTTGGCACGGATATGTATGGCAAGCTTACAGCACCTGAATAAAACACAATTGCGAATCGAATGATGAACCTCTCTGTCCGCGTTAGACTAGAATGTCTGTCACGGGGACATATTGACGTTCTAGACAGGACAGGAGTAAGAATCCTGTCGTACTATGTATCTCATCCAGAACAACACACAAATGAACTAATGATCTTACACATTTAAACAAATGTTTATCAAACCGACCATGACTTTCAAGGCTAAGCGCAAAATCCACTGGCAGTTTATCAGCAAGTGTTGATATTTTCTGAACGTGAAAAGCCGCGGCTGTTCGGTTGAAGACAGCAATAGGTTCCCGGAGGCTAAGATGGGAAATGTCGAGCACGCGAATAGTGCTAGCTGTGCCTTGTGATAAAAAACATACAAGAAGCGGGGATCCAGGATCACACAGAAGTGTACCAAAGCAGATTCCAAGAGGCCAAAGCAATTATCTTGGCATTTTTATAAATTGGAGGTAAGCTCGAGTGAAAGACTTACTGACGGTTGATTGATGGCTCATAAAAGAAAGGCGAGATATAGAAGCGCTTCGTCGCGAGTGGTTGTCCTCTCCGTAACTATCGTTGTGTACCGAAGTCGCTTGGTTATAAGTACCTGCAATAGACGACATCATTGTCATACTCGCAAGAAGTGCTGAGTTACACTGCATTGCAAGTTTGAGCGGAGCCGTTAGGGCAGCCGTTTCATTGACGAATCAGAGCAGATAAGCCATCGAGTCACGACAGGATCGTTCATTTAGAACTCGAGAGGACGAGGAGAATAAGTCTGAGGCGTTGGTGATGCGCACGGCCTGGCGCCGAAGAAGAAAAACGTAGTTGACCGACCAGGCTCCGTCCTGGAAGAACGATGCGTTGTCTGAGATGTTCAGCCGTGGATATAACTACTAGGATGACAAGTAATTGTCACAACAAAAGATAAAGTGGCTGTAGTAAAGAGGACTATGAGGGATATGTTAGTAAATGAGGACATGGGAAAGAATGTGAGACGAGTGCTATAATCCATCCGCAGAGGGCAAGGCATGAAAAAGAACGTTCTCCACATGTAGTTTTTGATCACATCAATATTGATGGAATCAGATCGATAATCTGAGACGACACTTTCCAAGAAACCATTTTGATGAGTTGTCATTCAGCAACACATGCAAAAACCAACCTTATTCCTGAAGGAATAGTCAACCAGAGGTTTCCTTTTGGTCATGTACACATGTAACTCGTAAGGTACTTGAGTTGTTTTGAGCCGAGGCCTAGCATCTCTGCAGACATGGGAGTGGTAGTAGGGCTCGGACGTTTGTACGATGATGATGATTGGTATTTTTTCACCGGTGTGGCACCATTTGACGAATAAGGAAAACAATCTTGCACGCCCAGGCGTCCGTGACGAATACCGGAGATGATACTGCATGAGAGGCCTAATCATTAGTTCCTTGACGTGGCTGTCAAAATTAAATTATCCGACGCGAGGTACTTACATCACAAGGGTTTTCATGTATTTTCCATGTTTTTCGCAAGCACTGTCCTGCAAAAGAGTACTTAAGGTGGGGTTGATAAAAGGAGGTCGAAGAAAAGACATGAGTTCTTAGAGTTGGCAAAGGTAAGCATTGTGCACAGGGAAGAAACCAAAATCAGGTGATATCCTCATTTGAGTTCTCACCCACCATATATCGGATTCGTGACTGATCAGTCACCAAGAAAGCGCTTTCCCTTACCAAATTGTTAGATTTCAAGTTTCAAGTTGCATGGCAGACGAAAGCACAAACGGCTCACGAAATGTACAAATGGGGACTGCAAAGATCATTTGTTAAGGACAGAAGGTTACTCAAACTGAAGAAATTGACGAAACAAAGAAAACCAATAGTTCGAAAAGGTCAAAAGGGTACACGACCTGAAAGATCAGTGAAAGTGGAAAGTTTCATGCGACTACGTTTGCAGGAGGTGCATTGGGTGCACCGAGGGTAGCCGGTGACTGCGGGGAATTGGTTGTCGGGACCGTGGTCGGCCCCCACGTCCTAGCACCAAAACCGCCTTCGGTGACTGCAAAGGGCCACGCTGAGTCGTCGAAGTTGGGGTCAATGAAGTCTGCTGGAGTTTGCAGGTTGTACTTCCACGTGCCGTCGGTGACAAAGGAAACATCACCGGAGCAGTCGGAGGTCACAAGGTCAAAGGCAGCGAACACTCCAGCAGGTCCTTCGTTGTTTGTTGCATAAACGGCGATGACAACGCGTGAAGTGGGAGGGAAGTTTACGACATAGAGGTTAGCAACAGTGAATGATGCACCGGAGCCGACAAGAAGGCCGTTGACGTAGATGGTGAATTCGTTGTCGGTGGCGATGAGAATCTTTGCTTGTACGACAAGTCCGTTGTTGGGAATAACGACTGTCTTACGGAAAGCACGTGAACCGACGGGCACGCTAGATGCTGGTGCAGAAAGTTCATTGGTCCAAATCCATTGGGCGGACTGCAAAGATGGGCCAGGGTCCTGGCTTTCAGGAGGAATAGATAGAGCAAATTCGGGCTGATTCCATGGTGCAGTGGTAGGATAGGGGCCTTCAACGAAAGCTGCGGGCCAGAGGCTGTCATCAAACGCGCATTGTTCAAAACCAGCTGGAGTTCCGCTGACTGCACGCCACTGCCAATCAGTGACAATGGTCTCGACAAAACCATCACTATAACTGATCTGGAAGGCAGCAAGGAAACCAGCCGGGGTTTCCAAAACATTCTGCGCAGCAACAGCGAAGACGTTGCAGCTGTTCACGAGAGGTACGCAATAACGATGAGCGGACGTAAATGTGTTTCCAGAGCCAACTACTTCGCCATCGATGTAGAGTGTGTAGGCATTGTCGGTGGTTATAAGAATGTTGGCAGAGATGGGGACTTTGCCATTAGCGGCTGTGAAACCTCTGCGGAAGGTGACATTTCCGGCAGGGTACGAACCACTTGCGGGACGTTCTGGAGTCCAAATCCAGCTCGCACCTGTAAAGTCGAGGCCAACGACACATGACATGCATGTTGCAAATATCAAATAGAGGGCGACTGTAAAAAAAAGTCGGTGAGTACCAAACGAGATTAGAGAGAACAGTCGAGCTTACTCGTAGAGCGATGATTCATCTTTGTGTAGAAAGTGAATACGACTTGCCGCTGCTACCCATTCTCACTGCGATTTATGATCCTTTTAAGCCAAGAGGGAACCGCCAATTTCCTAGATCATTCTCAAGAGTGTCAATGTCTATCATGGGGCCATTTGGAATCAGAAGCTTTCCGCGCTGGAATTCCATCGTTCAGGTGCTTTACTCTGCCGGAAATGAGCATTTATTTTCAATTGTCTGTATTGCTGACCTTATCGCTCGGAGGACTTGCACAGATATGTATCTGCAAACTTACAGCATCTGGATGAAAAAGACATGTGAATCAACGGAACCCACGGTCAGACGAATCGCTGTCGCGATGGCATCTTGACGTTTCTCAAGAGTAGGTCCATGAATCCTGTCATACTATTCTTACATCCTATCCAGAGTAATAGCAAACGAATCAAACAACTTACAAATTCGAATAAATAATATTTGAAAGGACAGATCTCTGAATTGAAGATTCCTGAGATTTTTGGCCTCTTAGAGTCTGTTGTCTCTTTGTTACACTTCCTTTGATTGATCCTTGGTCCCCGCTTTTTGATCATTTTTGATCACAAGGCATAGTGAGCACTGTGACAACAGTAACAACACATATTTCCATCTTAAACCGCAGAAAATTAATTTGAGGTCGGCTCGAGTGACAAATTTACCAGCGGTTGATTGGTGGTTCATTAAAAGGACGAGAAATAAAAGCGCGTTGGGTGACGCGCGCCCAGCCTAGCATTGAAGAATAAGAACATTAACCAAACTTTGTCCTAACGCGGACATACTAGGGTGCCAAGCGATTGTCACAACAAAGAAAAGTTACTATCGTCAGGAGCTGATTGGAGATGGGAAATAATATGAGAAAACGGGTGCTGTAATCTACGAACTTCAAGGCATGAGCAAAGAACAAAGAACGTTCTTCGCCTTTTTCCGGATCACATCAATCTATCTTTACGTGAAACACTTGGAAGATAATCATTCGATTTCGTGGTGTACTCAGATCTCGTGCGACGATGGTTGAGTTACCTGCTCAAGTTGACGTTGCCCGCGTTGAGTCATGCTCGCTGAATGTCTGCATATCACAAACCCAATATATACTTTGGGTGTCAATCTTGACCTTAGCTGGAAGGCGTGCAGATGGGGCGCTGGATGGAGCAGATGACAAAATAAATGCTGTCAAGGGTGAAGCTCAGTAATTTCGACGTCCAAAGACATCGACCAGATTAATGCGGTTATTTTCAAGTGCCTACCATGATCCGGCGCTCCCGGTACATGCAATGAAGCGAATTTATACCTGATCATAATTCCGTGGATACCTCGTACGATAATCACGCGAGAACAACGATTAGCGGACGCCCGTTCTCCGCATCCAAATATGCAGTGGAATAGATTATAGGCGCGATTATGAAAGGGTGCGCCACAAACCAGCACATTGGCTCACAAGCCTTTGAAACAACTCACATCCAAGAAAGTCCGACAGACTTGGACTCTCAATGGAACAAGATTCCCACCAACGTAGGAGGTAGCACTTAGCTAGCTGAGGCTTAGAGTTCTACTTTGGTATACCCATTGTCTAATTACGAAGTTTGTCGGAGTTCAATCTGACGTCACTGTAGCGCACAGGCCAACCTCTTCTAATCGCTCGTGACTTCTTCCTTCAACACCATAACCATGGCCTCCGAATCTTTCCAGCTTGATGACTGTTCGTTCTCGTTCTCAATGAAAGGTAACGACGAGCATCCCCGCATCTTCAGGAACATAGACCTCAAAGTCACTCACCCGAAGCTGGGCCACGTCGCGTCTCTATATGCTGTCAAAATTCTGCGCCATCTGTGCGAGAACGCATTTTTTGAGGTCATGGACGACCATAGCGACGAGCTCCAAAAGTTTTCTCTCGCGTTCTTTGATAAGTTCGGTCGTGTGAAACCGTGGCTCTACCGGCCGGGTAATCGACGCGGTACGGGTGCTTGGGGCAAGGATATCGATAACAGCACCATCGTTTACGTGTTGAATATGTTGGTCGACGATCAGGTATCTATCCTGAGGTTTTCAGCTGTCTATTCGCGGTGCTGAGCCTCAGGAGCTTCGTGGTAAGGGACTCGGATCGAAGATGTTAGAAGGCCTCCTTGCATCCAAGTATATCGAGCCCGGCATCGACACGCTCATGTGTTGGCCAGAGCCAGCTGGAAGAATGGAACAAGAAGAATACGAAGAGCTAAAAAAGAAGCAGGTCAAATTTTTCAAGAAGGCAGGGTGTCATTTCGAAACCTGAGATAGAGCATCTGATTCTAACGTCCTCGTATTTAGAACGGCTTCCGTCGTATTGGACGCACAGAATTTTTCGGTTATTCGACAGACCCTAGCCATCCATCGCGTACGATTCCTCTTGAGGAAGATGCGACTGGAATGGGCGATGACAAAGAAATCAATGGTTCCAAGATCAAAGGCCTCTCGAGGGAAGACATAGCGAAGAAATATCCTTTGCATTTTGCCATAACGAATTCCAAAGGTCAAGAAGCCATTGAGACCATTCAATCACACTATGAAACCAATCCAGCCTCCATACACGAGCCGGACGCATACGGATACACGCCCATCCATCTCGCACTCTCTATGGCTAATCCTGCTGCAGTGCGAGCGCTTCTAGAACTCGGCGTAGAGGAAGACATGGAAAATACCAACAACATTGAAGGCAGGACGCCGTTTGAGAGTCTGATTGCTGCTATGGAATCCTCACGATCGTTCTTGGAAACGACACTGGGCGAATGGAAAGGGTACGAGGATGACGAATTAGAATGCGAGTTCTTGATAAAGCGTGCGATGGAAGAATCGACTATACTCGATACTCTGAGCGAGTACAAAGCCAAACGCAAATTTGGTTGTACATGTGGTGATTGTGCTGGAGGATGGTTGTCCAAGCGCATGCGGTTCCGCCTATCTTGTAAGTAAATCGCTGTTGAGACCAAAGTACCTCAGACTGAGAAGAGATGCTAGGTGGCGCTGAAGATGCGAATGATGCCACGTTCACCCCATTGGCGATGGGCCTCTTTAAAAACCACGTTCCATGCAGTGACCCATGGATGTTACTAGACTGCGTGTCTGATTATCTCCCGCCGCATCTCTACTCATCCATGTGCAAGACATTCTACGTCGGCTGGCAGTCTATCTTTGTTGTTATCGCCGACTTTCTCAACAAAACCAAGCAACCATTAAGCGTAGATGCCATTCTTGCGCGAAGCGCGCCGGAGAGAGGTGTTAACTTTTTCTTCAGCAAGGGCGGCCGGGTAGAGTATGCTTTTGATGCACTGACAGATGGAGCGTTGCAACAGTCGCCTTTGGGAGATGGAGAGTTCGAAGAAGTTTGGAAGGACGATGCAGTCTGGACCGAAATGCCAGTCTGTGAAAACGATTTGGAGTTTGGTTTGGTCAGGCAGATGCTGGGACTTGGACGTAACGTCCGTTGGGGCCCGTATCGAAGTCTCACGAGCACCAGATCACATAGTGAAGAAGACTATGACAGTGATTCGGAGGATGCAGACATGAGCGTGGATGAGGACAACACAGACGACGATGACAGTCGAAGCAGGAAAACGGACGAGAGTCTGCCTTTCAATCTTCCCCCAGAAGGATTTGAAGAATTTCAGCGTTTGGTTGCGGCGGTCGAACTTTTGCCAATCCCGACCAACTTCGGCCTTGACCGCCTTGATTGAGATACTGTCTGAAATCTGGTACTACGGCAAAAGTCAGGAGAAGCTGAGCGCCTGTAGATCTCTGTAGCTTGCACAGTGGCCATATATGCTTTGTACGTCTAGATCTTGATAGTCAATGGTGAAATATAATCGCCCGTTTTCGGCAATGGCCGAATTGGGCGAACGACGCGTGTGCATCCTGAACGCGTCAGTCACCCGTTTGTCCTTAAATCCTCCTCCTCCCAACACATTTCCTCGTCATGGTACGTTGCATTAGTATTCGTTGAAATCTACCTTCTGACTTTTAAATCCACAGGCCAGACGTTACGACAGTAAGCTTGATCCTCGACTTGAAATCTACGAACTAGATAACTTCAACTTCAATCAGGCCGTACAACTATCTTTTCGCCAGAAGGTATATCAATTTTCTTCTGGCATGTTACGAGTATCAACTAACACTCTCCAGGCCGGCTCTATCAGAGTCAGTAATTATCTATATATTCCTCAAGATACTCATTGAACCCCACAACAGTCGAATATGCCATGGAAGCCATCTCACACGCCGGCACGGTTCTTGGTGTCCTAGCGAAAGACGGTGTCGTTTTAGCAGCCGAGAAGAAGGTTACCGGCAAGCTTCTTGACCTGTCAGGTGCGAAGGAAGGAGGATACGGCGGAAGTGGCGAAAAGATCTACCTTTTGAATTCGTGCGTCTCCCCTCCAGACATCATTGGGTACACTTCAGGACATTGACGATCGCGGTCTTTTGGGGGGCTTTAGAAATGTAATTGGTGGTGTTGCAGGACTTACGGCCGATGCGAACTCGCTCATTAATTTCGCGCGGTCGGCTGCTCAGCGACATCTGCTCATGTATAACGAGGACATACCAGTCGAATTACTGGCTCAACGGCTATGCGATATGAAGCAGGGATATACGCAGTACGGAGGTGCGTCACCCCATCGACAACGCTCATCATTCAACTCATGAATATCTGTCATCTTCGGTCCTGCTCGTAAACAGGTCTTCGTCCGTTCGGTGTTTCTCTGCTTTACGCGGGTTATGACCCTCATTATCAATTTCAATTATACCACTCGGATCCTTCAGGTAACTATTCGGGATGGAAGGCAACCTGCATCGGCGCCAACAATGGCACCGCGCAGAGCCTTCTCAAGCAGGAGTATAAGGACACGATTGAGGTCAAGGACGCGATTGGTCTTGTACTTAGGACGATGAGCAAGACGATGGACAGTACAACGCTGAGTAGTGAAAAGCGTGAGTCATTTTTGACTCCACGTCTGTTTGACTTTTATTGACCACTGTCTCTCCTCTGCCGGTAGTTGAGTTTGCCGTCTTGACTCTCGATCCTGAAACAAAGCAACCGAAAGCAAAAATCTATCGACCCGCGGAGATCGATACGTTGCTCGTTGCTGAGGGTCTAACAAAGAAGGATGAGGACACTGAGATGAAGACGGCTTGATCGTCTGTACGCTGTATTTCTAATTCAATCTGCATTATTTTTCTGCAAGCGTAATCGTTGGCAATAGTATGGCAAATTCCACGATTTCCATTCAACGGTTTTCTTCTCCCAGAGAGTCCCGTCTTCATTGAGCTTATCATTCTGATGAATGAGATAGGTTATAGTGTGTTGAAACCTGGTGTACATATTATATCGGTAAAGAAAACACATAGCACTGATAGATTCCCATAGTAGATGTAGCAACCAAATTCCACTTTTCCGAATCAGTGACAAGCCATAGTTTTAGGTGTTTCTGTCAGCAAATCATTCACATTGACGCTTGAGCCGAAGATATAATGCCCAATCACAGCACCGAGTACTACCGCGATGATCAGATACGCCTGCTTGAACGATCAACATCAATTGAGACCACAAGATGGTAAGAAAACAGACGTTGTATGTCATGTAAATTAGCATGAGGAAGAACGACAGGAAAACCGTGGAGCCATACAACGATGCCCGGACGATACGGGAAAGCAACGGAACAGGTATGCTGCATGATAATGAGTCATTAGTCACTTCTATCAGGAGCTCACAGGCAAGACTACGTACTTTCCCGAAAATTTCTTCACTCTCCTTCCGTTTAACAGCCCGCTGTCTTCAGAACCACATTCAGGGCTACTTCGCCCGCTATTTTCCGGAGTCGCGCGTCCTTTGCCCTTGCCTTCGGACACCAAATAACGTGCGAGACGAGCATCATATTGCTTCTGGAAGACACGAAGCCACTCATAGAAGATACCTAGGGCGACGGTGACAAGGCAAGAGAATATGAAGCTTTGTGTGCTCCGAATATGCCAGGAAGAGAATACGATACATGTGTCAATAATCTGAGTGTTCCTGTATTCATGCGTTCATTTTGGTCACAGAGTGGGAATGACATTGAGACAGAAGACGAACCAGAGCATGTGCATTGAGCAACTAGAGCCCATGGGCATATCATGGCCACCAGAGGCAGCATGGCTTGTGTGCATCGAGTGATCCATGTACATATCCAGTGAATAAGAAAGCACGTAATCTCCCGAGCGAATTAGTCTGTATGGAGTCTGAACGTGGTTGAAACGTTTAATAATAGCCATTCTCGGAAACTTGAGATCCACGTGACATGTATTAAGGGATGCAATAAAAAAACATATCTGTTGAGCGAATCCCAACACTGTCCCAGAGAGACTTGAACTCTCGATCTTCCGATATGAGAGTTTAACAGTCGGACGCCGTAACCAACTAAGCCATGGGACAGGCGAAAAGCAATGGTTTTCTTGTGAACTCGAAGCTTGAAAGGAGATTGCTTGGCCCCTGAACGGATATCGCACTTATTTTACATCCACCGTCGAAGAACTCGGATAGTTTGGTATTCCGTGTGCGTTGTTCAATTTGCCTCAGTTGAAGTAGAATATTCTTTGAGTAGTTCCATTATCATGCAGGGCTTCTATACTTGTAATAGATATATCAGCGAATGACTGGGAACAGGCCAGCTGCTTTAAATAACTGCAGAAAGCGACCATTAGGAAAGCCGACACTCGTTTGACAGCAGCTGACTACGGGGGACGAGATTCAAAAGATGCAGGAATGGTCATGGAGGTAGTACCCGACACAGGGATTTTTTGCAAGATTAGATAGATACACATAGTTCGACCACTAAGACTGGAATTTCAGATGTCAGTTCATCTGATGAGCACTGCAAGAATGTGTCGGGGCCCGCTGTAACGGCTCAGTAAACAGGGAATCTGGACCCAGATTCAGTGCTTGTGACAGCTTCCTCGTCATTTTTATTACGCGCTTCCATTGTGAGGAATGAATTCATGCGTATAAGTTCAAGCATATTGCTGGAGTTGTCAAGCAGCTTTCATAGGACCTGCTCAACCAGGCCTTACTTTTCTTCAGACGCTTCTTGAGTTTTCAACGATTGCGGTGCTCGAGTTCTTGGGCCCAGGAAAGCGTATGAAGAACGGCGAAGATTGGATAAGCAGCTCTCCTGCATTAACACTGCAATATAAGAGTTCACCACATTACCATCGTGTTTGACAACCTTGAGTACGATTGCATGTTCTTAAAATGGCATCGGCAAGGTGTCCATCGATGTGCGTATCGAAAACGTATAGCATTAAAGAAATTATACATGACTGATAACTTACGGCGCCTTCCCAGCCGTCGTTTGACTCGTAATCGTTGGTACCTCCTCCAGAACGGCATTCTGTGAAGCATTTGCTTCAGTAGGTGCAGTCGGTGTCGTCGTACCCTGCAAAAGACGTTCCGACCATGATAGAACTGGTTTGTTCGCTTCCTCAGCCGACTCTAGTCCTTCGCCTGTCCGTTCCCGTGCCATTTTGAGGAAATGTTCAGCAGAGAGACCGCGAGAGTCAGGGAAACGGCCCCAAACAGCCTGCGCCTCTTGAGGCTTAAGATTAGTGCCGACAGAGACATATGGTCTTAGCTATCGTTTTCCTGGATATTCAGCAAGTTCCAATGTTCACGTATGGCTGGTCACGTACGGGAGAAGAGAGAATCTCTTCGATTGGTGGAGCGACGAATACACGGACTTTCTCGTCAATAAGACGGTATTTTGCTTTTCCTCCTACGACATGTTTACCAGGCGCGCCAGTCCGCAAACCACCAGGTAAGAACGCCTGTCGTGTGCCTTGGGAATGATTCGAGTGAGATTGAGGCCCTGGCTTGCAGGACTCTGCAGAACACACCCTTGTAATAGTCCTTGTTTCCTCTTTTTGGCGTTAGAGGTCTTCTTGAGGCTTTTGACAGTCGAGCAAAAGTTGGAAACATAAAGCTAGATGGATCTCGTTGATTGCGAGGTTACTCTCGAATTGAAGTGTCGAAAAAGTTGTGCACGTGATCCACAGTGCTGAATTGTGACCGGCCCGGGGAACGCTACACGCCCTTCTTCGACTCCAAGGTCTCGACTTTTTGGCTACTAGGAATGGCAAAGAAGGGCAAAGACGATGCACCCACAGCGAACAGTGTCGCTAATCGCGACATAATACAGCGCTTGAATTTTCTTTACCAAGCCAGCGTGTACCTCAATACCCTTCCATCCTCACAACCATCGACGGCCTCAAGTTCGTCTGTCAACACCAAATGCAGTCGTACACCCAAAGATGCCAAGGCGGCAAGAAAAAGGAGGAGTAGATCTCTGAGAAATGTCACAACTGCAAGCGAGCTCTCTAGAGAATATATCGCGACGATGAAGTCTGTCGGACAGAAAACTACGGTCAAAATGTGCGTTCCACTCCACCAATTTTTTTTACTTTACTTACTCTGTTGCAACACTAGTGATCCTGGTGTAAAGCGAACTCTGTGCAAGGGATGCGACTTGACATTGATTCCAGGTGTAACCGCTACGGTGCGCGTTAAGAGTCAGCATAAACCCTTTTGAGTAGTTTCATGATCTCCAATATTCACGGCGTCTTCAGAATCGCCATCTCACGGTCACTCTATGGTATACACCTGTACGGAATGTAATACTTCTCGAAGAATACCCGCCCCTCCAACACTTAGGGCAGATGGTGTCGCGGTGAACGAGAAAGCGAATCAATCTGTACCAGCCCCAGCAATCTCCATGACATCTGGGACTGATACTACAAGTTTGCCTGTAGGCGACTCTCGCATGGATGTAGACACTTCCAAGGATAATCTGGATCTGGTTGAAAAGAGAAGCAGAAGGCGGAGGAAAAGAAATATACAAGCACGCATCCCGCCTCTCTTTGCTCGTGATGCGGGGCATGTCGTGTTCTGCGGAAATGAGAGGCTCTTGGACAATGACCTTGGAGACGGGGTGTACATCACTTAGATGATTTCTATCATTGATATACGGTCAAGCTTGAGGTGAGGAGTCGTCCATTGATTTTGTGTTATGTTCATGGCGGTTAAGCTCAGTGTGCCGCCTAAGGTGCCTGTCATCCAAGCTGAAAGATCGCAAGCCGTATAGTCACGACTCATTGTATATGAAAAGACGACTAGCCTCATACGACTCGACGACTATTCTCAATCCAAACATGATTGGATGTAGGCGGCCTTCCGTGCGCCTGATCGACCAAGATAGGGCTTGACAACGGTGACAACTAGATGAAAACAAAACGTCTTTTTACATATTGAATCTCACTGGTTGGTAAAACACGTTAACTGATAAGATACGAATTATGACTTCAATCAAATGCGTCATTCATCCAACTTCCATGCGTTTTCTTTGACAAGTTTCTCTCGTTCCAGAAGGAATTTGCCTACAGAAGTCAACTGGAAAGTCTCTACATCGGAAGCCGAGCTGACCTTCTTTATACCTCTGTGTATGATCGCTTGCCGTATGATAAAACCAGCCAATACGTTCATCACACCCTAAGCAGAAGACATCTGCTACGCTATACTTGCCAGTCCTTTTACTCGAAGTCACTTCTGAAATGCGACAGGAACTTGTGATAGGACATACGAGAGTGCTCGATCTTCTCGTCGTCCCAGCCTGACATTATCGGCTGAGTTCATGAGGCTGGATAGGGTTCAAGTGTGATAAGATGGTCAAACGGAGGTGGAGCAACTGAGACGTACTATCCCCGTCCATCTCTCCCAGAGAAAGATTTGCTAATAAGTTCATCCTGTAATGCCTGTACAATCGTTTGATCAGTAGGAGTCTCTGCAAAAACTTTCTACTGCAGTCGACCGACAATAGCTGCGGCACACTTGGAACATGAAAAGGAGGGCTGGTCAACATATATCTGGGCTACTGCGGCTGTACTGGTGCTCATGGCCTACGGGAGTATTGTAAAGAGATAGAATTGATTATAGGCTCCTCTGTCACGGTAAGTAGATTGTGAGGGTTGCACCAGAATTAGGGTTAGGGGCTGGTAATTAGTCGCGACGTGTACGTCAATCCTCTTGTTGCAATGCACAATGACGATCTCCCGCACGAGGTGATCCTCGCCGTTCAACAGGCTCTCGATGCCCATGTCGGCGAATTCCGTGGTGACCCGTTCGACGCGCCTTCGTTTGATACGCCGTTCAATCCTATCCCTGTCCTCAATGACCTGTTTCCCGACGGTGCGCATTTGTCACTGGACTGCTGAGGTTATACCTGCTAAGGGTCCAATGCAATATCTCGTACTGACCTGAAACGCGAACAGAGGAATCCCTTGCACATTTGGACTTCGTCAGCACACGATTAGCAGACACACAGCAGCAACTTCAGAAGGAGGTTGATGCGTTGCAGGATGAGTTACGTCGGAGTCAGGATCCAGAGAAGATGCAGCTCATCCAGGAGATGATTTCTGTAAATTTCTCTGACATCACTCAAAATCCTTGACTGACTTGTGATTCTGCTTACAGGACCTTCTTGGACAGATGTCGCGTATACGTGAAAAGGCAACAGAATCGGAGGCTGTGGTCCGAAATATCACAAAGGATATACAGGTGTTAGACACAGCCAAGAAGAATCTCATCCTGAGCATGACAACGCTCAAACGGTTACAGATGCTGGGTACGCTCGTTGATGCATAGATACCACTAAATCTAACTAACCACCGATCTGCCATCCTGCAAGTTAATGCGCTAACTCAGTTGGAAGACCTTGTCAAGGAGAAAAAGTACAGTGACATCGCCGAAACACTTGCTGTTAGTGTCTCTCGCCATACATTGCCTGAGGAGCACAGCTAAACCTCGACATAGGCAGTGAAGCAAATTTCTGTGACCTTCAAAACATATAACGGTGTACCACGGATTTCGCAAGTCTGGAAACGCATACAAGAAATACAAGGCGATCTTCGTTCCTTGATTGATGCCGATTTTGATGCGTTGTACGATTTCATACTCATTTTCACTGGATGTTCCCTGATGAACGTCCATAATATGTGAAGTATTCTCCAAGATACTTCTAAATCCGTAAAAGCACCACACATCGCGGATGCCTGTCTAGTAGTGGATGTTCTAGGTCCCGACTTCCGTGCTCACCTCATCGACCGCTATGTCGCCCTTGAGCTCAAGGAGTATCGTCGTATATTTCGGTCGACAGATGAGGCGGGACAGTTGGACAACCTCTCCCGTCGGTTTGCGTGGTTTCGGCGGATGTTGCAAACGCATGAGGTTGAACAAGGTCGGGTATTCCCTGCTGAATGGAAAGTAGGATGGTGTCTTTTTGCAAAATTCGTGGATATCACCCGGTATGTCCTCGCGTCCAGCTAGATATACGCAAGCCTGATGGATGTGTATGCACGCAGAGACGATCTTACCATGCTTTTGGCAAAGGCGGGCTCGTCACTTACCGTCAAGGCACTACTAGAGAATCTACAGATCACGACAGAGTTCGAGAATTCGATGGTCAAGAAGTGGGCTACTAGTGTGAGGGCGTTCTTTGGAATGTACCATTCTCTCGCTTATACCGACCATTAGCTTCAAACAATGCTTGCTGCAACAACAGGTACACATGCGATTCCACCCAAACCAATATCTGCTGCTTTCGAACCCCACATGAGTATCTTTGTTGATGCTCAGGACAAGTAAGTGCAGGATGTCGTGTGACCTCTTGACGATATACTTATTCAGTTTTTAGAGTTCTTTCAGATATGCTCGCGCCACATCGAAAGTCCAAAGGTAGGGGTCCACCACCACGGCCCTCCCTTGACGTTTCAAACGGTGTTGAGGAAGAGACGGAGAGCTTGGTGCTACCCTCGTCGACGGACTTGTTCTACTTTTATGCGCAGAGCTTAGAACAGTGCGCGAAGCTTTCGACGGGCCAGCCACTGTTCGACCTGTGTACATTGCATAAAAAATGGTTACGAATATATGCAGGTCAGTGTGCATAATGATGATGGTCTGTTGGTTGATCCTCACGTGATGAAACTCCAGAGGATGTCCTGATTGCAAGCCTTAAGAGGTTGGTCACTTATCTTCATAATCTCGGCCGCCAGCCAATCCATAATGACAGGTCCCCATCACAACCCCAATCTCGTCGTTCTGGGGACACACGGTATGACGTACGGGAATTGAAGCACGCTTGTAAGTTAATTAACACTGCCGATTATTGTCTTTCCACTGCCTCTGAGGTATGGAATTGGTCTTTCATAATAAGTCTCACTAAGATGTACTCTTGTAATCTTTCATAGCTGGAGGACAAAATGCGGGAGAAGATCAACGAAGAGTTCAAAGAACGCATTAATTTTCAAGCGGAACGAGAGATGTTTGTCAGGTTAGGTTCCTTGTTCCAGTCCTTGCAGTCTATCTCAAGTGTTTCGCTTCTGAAGTGTGGCTTCTGCAGCCATTGTTATCCAGTTACGGGAACTCGAGACTGCTTGTGATGCAGCATTTGCAACGATGGCTCGGACGAATTGGGCTGCGACAAATCAAGTCAGCGGGCAGTCGGCGTATGCTGGGGATCTGGTTTCGGCGGCAGAACAGGTCATTGAGACCGTTAAACCACTAGTCGAACAGAAGAAATATCTACGGAATCTGTTCGACAAAGCATGCAGGTGCAGTAGTCTTTTAATCATCATCATGCAGGAATTGATCGACCGACCCTTTGCGCTTGTAGTCTGATATTAGCGAAATTTACAAATGCGATCGTGAAGAGCCGACCTTTGAAGGAAATTGGAGCAGAACAGGTGTCGTTAACCCGCATCTCCGTCAAGGCTTCGATTTTGACAAACGAATTTAATCTTGCTTTCTAGCTCTTGATTGACCTGCAACAGGTCAAGAGCTATTTAGCCAGAATGCCTGGAGAAGCTCTGTTAACGTCAAGGTGGGAATGCTAGTACTATCCATATCCTCTCGCTTTCTCATCGTGGTTCATAGTTATACCCGTGGATTAACCAAGAGCACGACGCGACTAGAGGCCTTGTTGAAAGTCATTGTCACGCCTGTTGTCAGTACATTATCTCTGGTACCTCTCTCTGCTTAATGTGGTCTGCAGGATCCTGCTGAAGGCTTTATTCTAAATTATACACTCCTCATCGGCGATGCTTCCTTCTCAAATTTCCAAAAGGTGGATATATACTCTTCGCAATGATAATCGTAACGCATATCTGTTTCTCCTTTAGATCCTTGACCTCAAGGGAACGCCGAAAGCCCAACAAAACGCTCTCCTTGACGACTTTCTCACTATCACCAGTACAAAGTCCGACCTTGACAGTACTTCCTTCCTTTCTTCCCTTGACATGGACCCACCAGGTCCAGGCCAGCTCGGAGGGAGTCTTGTCAGTCCAGGCGGAAGCCGTGTTTCGCTTCCCCTTGCGATTAACGGGGAAGGCATCTTCACAGCAATGACTTCGCCGATGTCAACGGGCTTGTTGGTCGGCGGAACTGGCTCTAGTAGTAGTTCTCAGGGTGGATCAAGCGCAGATTCATCGAATCGTGGCGGAGAGCGCCGTGAGGTATTCTCAGACCTTAGACGCTTTGTTAGCTTCGGACTCAGGAAGGACTCGATGGGAACATCATAGATCTTATATATCTCTGTATCCATTGTTACACTCGTCGTAATGTACAAAATTTCCGGATGTTAACTGAAAAACTGAGATTATGCTTCCAGTTTATAAACTGACATACGATCTGCGGCGCCGCAACGTTCAAAATAATTGTACAGGCAGGCCATGCCACAATCAGCATCAGGGCCAAAGAATACGTTTGAAGGCAACGAAGAGCCACACCCTTGAAAATTTTCAAAGGCTGATGAGAACCGAAGGTACTTGAAAGACATACAGCATTCATTTCGGTACTCGATACCGGCATACGTGTAACCAGCAGCTCCACAAGCAGACGCACACATCTCCAACGTAAAGAAACGAGGATCCACGGCTAATTTGGTGGGCAAGATCCTCGCTGTCTGAGAATCACTACAGATAAAGATGTTATAGACAATTATGCGGTGAGCACATGTTTGCTACATACTGGTAGCATCCTTGATAGTCCCACTGTTTACCAGACGTGTTCAGTGTTGCAGGTGCAGATGTAGGGGACCACCCGAAGCTTATTATAGTCAAACGATTGCCAGCACCGCACGGCTGAGAAGCATTTCCCGCACATGGCATATCGCATTCGTTGTCGACAACTTGAACAGAAGTATCTTGAAGTACCCAATCACAGTCTGATAAAAGCAATCACCACAGGGGAAGGAACACCGGAAGCTAAGACTTACAACATTCCGATGCATGCTCCAGGCCGACATAAGCCAAGTTGTAGTAGCCAGCATGGGAATTACAAAAACTGAGGCAGCCTTCAATTGTCATGCTGCTTGAAGACGAGGACAACACGGTAAGGGAACGAAATGTTGCATTGTCCCTAAACAGGTATATTAGAATATAGATCTACTCGAAAGATTGTCTACGAGAACTCACGTAAAACATCCCAAGTAGGAATATGGTCCCCAGAGTGTGATATCATTCGGAATGGATAAACCAGGAGGGAATGAGCGCGCCTTCACATCCTGCACAGCGGAAGGGCTGGGGAACGCGTAGGATGACTGAGAAGTGAACCAGATTTTTGAATTATGAACATCTGGGGCATCTGGAATAGTACCTGTACAACGAGGATAGCGGACAGATATCCCTTGATGGTGTTCTTCATCTTGAAACGGGCGTAATTGTGGAGATCTGTGGGTAATAATCAGCTCAAAGTTCGCCCAGTCTTATAAGAAATTTAGGTTCACTTTTTATGAGCTTCCTTCGATAGTATTGAGTAACATCTCGATGATAATCGCCGCCGTCAGGTGCGGGTGTTTGTGACACTGTCTGAAGTCAATTTCAGACTCGTTCCTGTTCCTAACCGCGCGATGAGTACAAGTTTGGTCAACACAAGCATTGAGTCTGCCGTAGCTGTCGGCCGCTCACGAGTAACGTTTGGCAGTCCCGACTTCGTAGGAACATGGTGTCATCAAAGTGGACTGTTGAAGTATGACTGGAGCGTGCTCAGCCGAGACGTCGCTACCTCGATCATTTTACCTAATTGGTAATACCTCTGACGCCAGGAGCCACAAGTGCATGTTTACTATTCTTTATTCACAAACCTTATTTTTCTTTACCTTCCTAGAATAAACATTACGCTACCCTCAGTCGACAACATATTTTGGAGTGACTGAGGGTAAGCTTATTTTACTTACTTCTACACATACACATCGACTTATGTTACTCCCTGTAGACTAAAACACTGTTTTATTCTACAGGTAATATATCTCAGTCGACAACATATTTTGGAGTGACTGAGGACTAAAACACTGTTTTATTCTATATGGACCAGTCGAGAACAGGTGAAGTTGTTAGTCCATGTACCAAATCAGTTGCGACTCGGAGCTAATACGGAATGAATTGTTTTTACCCAAGTATTCGGCGGAGTGTCCACTCGTCACAATAAATGAGCTCTCAAGCTTTCAAAGACTGAGTACTGATCCCAACTATCCAGAAATTCGATCTGTTACAACGAGCCTTAACTTAACATAACTGGAACAGTTTCAATTGATCGTTCGTGCAAGATTAATCTCAAGTAACATGTCGTTTCTCCAAATTGAGTACAGGATATCAATCTTCCGGTTTCTAGGAGATCCACGGGATGATTTCCCCACACAAATTGAGGATAAAATATACGGGTATGGTGTGCCAATGATTGTCATGACTGATGGAAGCACTCCATGCGGCATTACATAGGCCTTAAGACAGTTACAGGAAAGGTCTTTCATGTTAATCGTCGTACAAGGTCCAAAAAGCTGCAGCAAAAGGCACATATTCCTTTGACTTGTATATAAAGCGACTCGAGGGAAACTGTGTCCATGGATTGAGTAAACTGGTTGCGATCAACAAGTAACGGATACAAGTAACAGGGTATTCATAAAATGACAGTCCAATGAAATACAATGGAAGATTGATATACTAATCAGTAGGACGAAATTACATAAAAAAGAGGTGTGGGGTAGAGTAGACTCGGCTGTACGTCCAGTGCAAGGATAACTTGGTAATAATTCCACAAAGTGCTGGAAATACGATTGTGATAATCATTTCACTATGACTATCAAGGCGGGATGGATGCATTCGATTGCTTGTGAGGAAGTGGTGGGTGAGGAAGGAGCTGAGAACTGTTAGCACCCCCACCAAAATCGCTAGTGGAACCACTATGACGAAGTCTTTTTTCCGATGTGACAGATGTAGGGACACTGTCTAAATCTGTAGGTGGGCCGAAGGCTGAGAGTCGGAGTTGAGCAAGACGACGGTCTACTTGTTGAGCTCCATCATGAAGAACCGTAGAACGGGACTGAGAAGGTGGAGCAGGGAGATGCCCTTCGGGATGGTAAGGCGATGGGGTCAGCGACACAGGATAGGGGAAGTATGAAGTTGGACCAGAAGTCGGGAAAGCGACCCGGGCTGATACATTGGATGAACCGCTCCGTGAGAGATTGGCCGTCTGCGAAGTAGGACTCCATCTTGACCCTTCATTCCCTTGTTTCTGTGTTAAATTTTCGGATGGGGGGGACTGGTGCTGATGCGGCATACTGTGTGAAGTTCCAAAGTCTAAGAATGAGTTCCTTTCATTCCCAGAGAGAATTTGATCGCTCGGGGTGGTCAATCGGGGAGCTCCAGTATTCTGCTCGGAGATGCCTTCTGGCGGTGTAGTCATCACAGGGAGCACCGAGTGACTGCTAGCACGCGACGAGTTGCTTGGAAAATCAACCCTAAAAGTGCTTGAAGGAGAGATATCCAAAAAAACCTTGTGGGGTAACTCTGGAATCCCTGCCGGCGGTACGATTTGTGGAAATTCAGCTGGTGGAATGTCGATGGGCCTAATCAAAGGCGTCCCCACATGCAAAAATGAGGTGTCAGAATTTGGTGGCGAAGGTGGACCTCGGGTAGTTTGAGCGTCGTCTGGTTCATGTGTCTTGTCTGATGTCCGGGCCTTTCGCTCAAACCGTTCGAGAGATTGAATCTCAGGAGACTGGGCTGTACGGGGCCTCAAACTACGGATGGCTAAACGTGTTGCAGCTGAACCAAGGTAATAGCTCGTTGCGTCATCCGAGCTATACCTAGCGCTGCCTCGCTCTTGCGGCGCAAGAGCGGACAGGTGGCCAGGATTGAAGGGCGGGGGCATGGACGCTACAGAGTCACCTACGTCTTCCTGTGAATCGGTTTTCGGGTCATCGTAATTTAACAAGAAACCAACACTACCCTGTTGGCCGGAACTTTCGGAATTATGGAGCGAATGGCCACGGGAGGAAGAACGAGGTACAGGCTGACGTGTCGCACGTGAAGTAATGTCAGTACCTGATCGTGAATGGGAGAGAATGGGAGGGCCTGAAGCCGAAGCTGGTCGAACAGACGGAGTATTCATATAAGACAGAGTATGCATATCTGACTCATAGACGTGCGACTCCGGAGATAATCGAGTCAGCTCAGCATCTTTTTCTTTGAGACTATCTGGGGAGTCTGGCCTGAGTGCAATATCCACAGCGATATCAGTGGACTGGCAGGAGCTCTCGCTCGCCTGCTTCGACTTTGCTTTTTTCTTGCCTTTTCGATGACTGCGTCTTGATGATGAAAGCGTAAACAAGGACGACAGTGTGAATACAGATGATTTCGCGCTCGAAAGCCCTCCTGTTGTTCCAGATTTTCTCGATTTTTTGCCTGTTGATCTAGAATGCCTAAAGGTAATCCCAAGGATATTTTCAAATCCACCTTCGACCTCCCGTTTCCAACGAGCAAACCCTGACTTCTCACTAGAGTGCTTCTTGTGGTGCCCAATAGTTCCCTCTCGCGAGCCAATTTCCGTTTCATCGGGAAAGATTGTGGGAGCAATATTGAGGACGCCCAAAGGACCAGCTTCCTTCTCTTTCTTCTTGCGTCGTACCATACGCGCCAGCAATTCACGGCGTCTTTGTGGTCGAATTACTAAGAAGAAGTAGAGAAGACCACTTATAATCAGGAAGCCAAGGACGCCTGCTAGAACAAGTGCAGCGGTTGTTCCTTTGGCTATAGCTGCTCCGGACTCAAGTGGACTCGAAGTTTGCTGAGCGCTGATAATAGTTTTGGATGAAATCGGATATTATCCGTGACAAAGCAAAATGACAGACGGACCTTGGTTCAAATGCTTGAAATCCGTCGAGTCTTAGTAACAAATCATGGTCTTCCTCGTTCGTAATCTTTACTTTGTGGGAAACCGTGGGGTCGAGGCCAGTAACGTAGAATAGCAATGTGTCTGGATTTGTAAAGGTTGATTTCCCACTCAGGGTGGACGTATCGTTGTCAACAGTGACTGAGTACGTTCCAGAGGTGGGTGATGTCAGTCCGTTTAAGAAAAAAGAAGCTCCTTCTCGTATTTGAGTGCATCAGACAAAATCGGTGATCGCAACAACATACCAGTGAATGTCAATTTAACTACATCACCCTTAGTCTGTGATTGATGGAACGTGGCATTATTCATGTTCTTGAGACCCCAACTACCTTGAAAGAATGTATCATTTAATGTCGCTAGATTCAAAGGCGATCTATATGTGCAAGACAGTCAGCCACGTACTTAGTTGCGTAATGGGAAACCACTCACCTTGATGATGTGCTAAAGTGGATCACGGCTTTATCAAAGAAAAATACTGGATGGTTACCACCAACAGCGGGTATGACAGTAGATATGAGTAGAGTGTGGACGTCGTCAGTGAGATTCTGGAAGTTTGCTAAAGCTCCATTACTCGGGTTAGGATGTTCCTGGACACCATCAAGCGTTATACTGTAATTTGCATTCCCTTGAACGTCACCTAGTACTTTAATACCAATACCTGCAGTCATATCGGTCATCGCGGATAGCGGTCAGAAAGAGTGGCCGACTAACCTCTCCATGTGATAGATAAAGTGGCTTGACCTAAAGATGTAACATGAAAACTAGTCCCAATACCAGTTTCTCAGGTGGAGCCAGGAGAACTAGAGCCATCAAAGAAGGAATTCCATCCGGCGGTCAAGTTGGGTGGAAAGATGTCGGCGAATGGTGAATAAGAGATCGTTGGAGAAGTATCATCGACAGTGAAATTCAAAATTTGCGCCATCGGTTCATGAAAACGTTACGAAAACCTTGAGATAATTGAGTGAGATAGTTGAACGGAATAGTACTTTTCCATACCTGTTTAAGCTTGATTGTATGGTTTAGCTATATTATACCGTGTACAAGTTTCAAGGACGAGTTTTGGTTACAGATTGAAAGAAGAGAAACAGTATGACCTTCTGTACATGCCCTTTCGTGATATGGCGGTCACGGAGAAAGCGAAGCTGAAGATGATTGTTCTCATATGCCATGTAATATATCCCCATGATCAATTGACAGATGCATCAACTTCACATCTCAACAGGTCTCCGCTTATGTCAGGATCCGATTCCAGCACGGATCGAGTGGTGTCTTACGTAGTCATAAAGGCCTTTGCCTCAAATAGAAAAAAGTCCTCACCTGTCAGTTATCCGCCAGTTACAATTCATGATGCCACAAGCTCATGTAGTAGTCATCAAGGAGCCTCGCCTTTCAGATTACCGTATTCAATCATCTCGAGCACCTTCAGTGGAGAAAGGACCATCAAGTCTACCACATAACCGATTGTATGGTTTATAGCCTGACAGAAGGTATGATGATTCACACTGTGTCTTTTCCGCGTCTAATCATATTTGATATAATAAATGCAGATGTCCGACATCACAGATACAACTGACCTGTTTTCTCTTATCGGCTCATCTGTCTTCCTGCCCTCTTTACTTGCGTATGTGCGAAACTCGTCATCAGGCAATCTTCCGCTCGATACAGGTATCTTTCAAGCAATCCTACAATGTATGGTGGCGGGAAACAAGTACCTCATCCTCCTCACTCCTGAAGAGGATGTTCCACTTGTTGTTAGGCTTGTAGCTTGGGTGAGTATATCTGTCCGACGTTTCCCTGTCAGGTTTTCACATGCGTCAATATGCTCCATGTACAATATGTGACCGACCCCGGCTCATCAGCTCTGTCATTCCAGAGCATATGCTATCTTAATATGGCAGCTGCCCGTAGGTCCCACTTTTGTCTTTTCCTAATACCTGTTTTGTCATCTCGTCGTGGTTGTATGTACGATACTGAGCTGACAAAATGCTTAGACTTTATCGTCCATCTTCGATTTGCCAACACACAAGGCCAAAATAAGATCCCGCGCTACACCGACACAACGATACCAGGACCTAACACCCCGGAGTCCCCATCTATTCTTACGTTCCTTGTTTCTGCCGTCCCACAGAGGTGATGGCGGCGAATCGTCTAAATTATCTCGTCATTCGAGGTCACGTTCCAACAAACGGTTGTCAAGTTTTACACGGCCAGCCTCCGTCCCGATTGATCCCCACCACTTTACTCTTTCTGCAAGGACTAGTCTTCATAATTCAACATCAAACGACATAGCCGATTCACCGCCTTCACATCTGATCATTGCGCCTCAGCCAAGACCTTTCGTCCATGCAAATACTGATCCACTCCCCATACTCCATAAGAAAGAGCCTGAACTCCCACATGCTCTCGTTCTACAGGGGCTTGAACGCGCGTCTGTAGCAGAGCAAACAGCTCTCTCAGAGGCCTTGATTCGCCGCCGAATCGTTATTGACCCGGTTACCAGCCAGTTTGATCCATCTTCAAGGCAGACATGTTTCTGTAATCGTCATGGCGATCATCACCATGAGGGCAATATCGCCACTTTTGAAGACATAGATTATCAGGGAACATGGGCCTTACCTAATGACTTTATACTCATCTCTGTGTGCCCCTTGGACTCAAGAGAGCGACCAAAGATCCACAGGAGTATGGTAGGTCAAGTCCTATATATGGAGATAGCTTTCTCAACACTTCTAGTTGGACCTGTTTGCAATGAGCAGCACCATATATGTTCAAAAGCTCGTCCGTGATGCTTGGAAAGCCCTCCCATTCACCATAAATACATTATCACGATCGCGAAAACACTCTTACTCGAATCCTCCAACGCCAACACCATCTCAACCTTGCACATCCCCAGCATTATTATCGCTTTCGAGTACTACGCGTCATCGTCATAGTCGTTCTCGCCTTTCACAACAAGTACTGGTCGTTCCAAAACAGTTAATCCCGCGGGATTTCATATTGTCACTCCAGGAAGCTGCTCAGAGTGCTCACGTCTCTTCGCGACTGTCCCTTTATATGTCTGATCTCTTTTCCGCTGTTCGTCACCATCCCAAACTGGATGGAACGTTGCTTACTGCTAAATCGATGAACGATGCGAACGATCTTGCACGAGCTAATAGGGTTCTTGGAATAGACCCAACAGGCGGCGAGTTATTATGTTCCTATCCGACTAACGGATATGAGGGTGAAGATGACGAGGACAGTACTCGAGGACAACTTAGCTCCGAATTGCATGAATACATTGCCAGTGGAAGCGAAAGCGTCACACTGAATACTCCCCGCGAGTCGACATCCTCACACACTCCTAAGGATCATGACGCTAACGTTGTCTTCTCCCATCCGGAGAACTCTACTGAGAAGCTGTTCGTGTCAGAGGCGGCTATAGCACGTGTAGTGCCTCGGGCCGTAACGCACCGACTACGTCTACGAGATGGACCGTCTGACGAAGTTTTAGCTGGAGCAGTCTTTGGAGCCGCCTTCGAACCGAAAGGCAAGGAAAATTCTGGAACTGTCGGGTATGGCTGGGACACTCGGATCACAGTCAAGGATATTCTTGTGGAAATCTTGGCCGAGGTGTAGGGATCTAGGGTCTGAGGCCTGATATCAACTATTCTCAATATGTTGATGATAATTTCCTCTTCTTTTGGTATGTATTAACATCGGGCTTTCAACTCGAATATCTGCTTTATCTCAATCGCTTTCGACCGTCATTGAGAAATACGAATATCGTGATATCAGAAATCAAGCTGCGTGTCGTATGGTGCCTCGGATAGACTCCTATGTCGCAATAGGTTTGCAGTGCCCAGGGGCGCTCTAAGGACTCAAGGGTGCTCATCATATTGGTGTAAAGTAATGTATAGGTCTATACCAAAGGAAGCTAAGCCGTTCATTGTAGTTGTGGCGGGACATATATCTGAGTCCTAATTCACCAACAAATTTGAACCTCTCAGGCGCCCTCAGGCCCCATCAGTAATTCTTGGCAAACTTGACACACTACTTACATGTAACTTTGGACAGATTGTTCAAGACCTTGGATAGTTCACACAAAAACAAAGTCTCAGGTCGGGTATCGCGAAGTACGATTTACTCGCTTTGGTCTTTGACCCTCTGCTTGTTCGTCAAAAAGACGATGATCCTTTTTCGGCTTATTGGCCGAGTGTTGAAACCTATACGAAAGATTATGTGTCAACAATATCTGCAGTTAGGTGCAGAACAAGTCAACCAACGAGCGCCGCGAACTCACATATCGTATAAATACAATATTGTAACGCTTTGCCTAAAATGGAACACGTCAAAATTGCGCTCGACGAAACAGGTGGAATACCTGTCCTATTAGTACAAACCTCGTTACTATCCGTTATGCAGAGTGAACCACGCTCTGATCCTGCCAGTCATTTATAGCGGGGACCCCAACCGCTACAAATACACGTGACATGAAAGAAGCTGGCTCGATCCGGTGACGTTGAGGTGAACTTAGAATTAGAAGCACCCTTGCTTAAAAACACAACGGGCCGGTGTCGAATGAATTCGGGTATTACGAGGCCGACTCAGACGAGCCGACGAGCCATTTTCATACATATTATCATGTCGTCTTTTCCGCAGTCATCCAACCCAGAGCATGCTCAGTCTGAACCTGTCAAGAAGCGAAGGACGCCCGGTGCATGCGATCATTGCAAGAAAAAGAAGAGTATGTTTAATGCGTATCTTGATGGAGCCCGTGGTCCCCAGTATTGATAAGTATTCCATTGTGCGATGTAGTCCGATGTAAGCTCGTTTTCCTTTCGTTCCAACCCTTATTCAATAGGCGTGTGAAGGCGATAGCGCCGAGATGCCAGGAAACCGATGTAGTAACTGCATACAGTACTCACTGGATTGTACACATAAGGTAGTGTCTAAAGTGAGTCTTGCATTGTATCACCTCTTCTTTAATGAACTCAAACTAGGTATAGACGCTCGGATCTGCTAAAGGGTACATGAGAAACTCCGTGAAGAGAGTCACGGTCTGATATTTTGCCATTCAAGGTATGTCGAAAGTTTGGAGGTCAGACTTGAGAAAATGGAGAAGTTACTCAGCAAGGTATGAGGTCATCCATAGCGATGAGATAGGTCTGCCCATTTCGTCCAGTTGATTCCGAACACCGATTTGGTCCAAGAGCTAGAGAAAATAGATGACAGTGAAACGCCCTCAGAAGCCTCTTTGTTACCTAGGAACGATAATGATCTCCAGGAAGAAGAGCTTATAGGCAAGTTGAAGAGTTTGCGAGTGGATCCTCCTCAAGGTCGTTTTTTCGGCAAGTCCAGGTACGAAAAATCTGTCAATCCCTAGTGAAACGACTGAAGGCGTTTAGTGGACACCAGTTGATTCAAACAGCGCTGGACATCCAAAGTGAATACGTGGGCAAAGCTCCGCCCCCACGTATCATGGAAGGTCAGCGATCTCAGTTCTGGATGTGTCCCGAGGTAAGTTCTAGGCTTTTGAAAGACACTTGTCTTTTCCATTAAATGACTCGCAAGTGGCATCCACAACGATTTTGGACGCCGGCATTTCCGGTCTATCGTTTCCCGGAAGGGGAGCTACTCACCTCCCTTGTTATCTTGTTCTTCGAGAATGTCAACTCCTTTTTGCCTCTTTTCCATCGGCCTTCCTTTGAGACGTCTGTTGGCGAAGGTTTGCACATTCGTGACCCATCATTTGGAGCGACCCTCCTACTTGTGTGTGCTAACGGTTCACGATACTCCGATGATCCGCGTGTACTTTATGACGGAACCACATCAACTCATTCAGCTGGATGGAAGTGGTTCGAACAAGTTCCGGTCATCCGAAGGTCTTTTATCCCACCTCCTTCATTGAGAGAGCTGCAGAATTTTGCGGTATGTATATCTCTCCTATAGATGTTCAAAGGTATGAATAAATCCCTTTCAGCTCTCCGTTATGTTTACATGGTCCAGTGTAACTCCTCAGGGTTGCTGGACGGAGCTTGGGATGGCGTTGCGAATGGCTCAAGAAGTAGGAGCCCATAGACGTCGGACATTGAAAGCACCCACAACTGAGGACGAACTTTGGAAACGTGCTTTCTGGTCGGTTTATATCAGTTTTTGAGCTCCAATAACGATGTCTCATCGTTGTGTTCCAGGGTACTCAACTCTCTTGATCGTCTCCTGAGTTCCTTTTCTGGTCGACAGTGTGTATTACAAGTGGATGAGTGAGTCCCTCTGGAACTGTTGCTTCATTGATACAAACATACTTTTTCTCTAGCCACGATGTAGATCTGCCAATCGAATGTGACGATGAATATTGGGAGCACTCGAACCCATCTCAGGCCTTCAAACAGCCACACAACATCCCTTCCTCGATCGCCTACTTTAACTGTTACATAAAGTTAATGGACATTCTAGCATATGCCATGCGAGAACTTGTAAGGTCGTTCTCTCCTTAATTTGAGCGTCAAGGTAATCATCTAGTATCGTTAGTATTCAGTGAAGAAGCACATCAATGGCCAGGAGACGACATATACAGATCAAAAGATCATCATGGACCTTGACTCGAGGTTGAATGACTGGATGGATTCAGTTCCTGAACATCGTCAGTCTGTTTCTTATTATACTTGTGATTGTCTTCTTATCACTCATTCAGTGCGATGGGATCCAACTTCAAAGAATAAATTACTTTTGCAACAATCAGCCACCCTCTATGCCACATATTATCATCTGCAAATCTTCGTTCATCGACCCTTCATCCCTTCTTTCAGGAATAAATCTATTCGCACTTTTCCTTCATTGGCTATCTGCACAAACGCTGCGAGATCATGTTGTCATGTGTTAGATATTCAGAGTAGAACAGCATTACCGCCACCGCATCTACTTGTATGTGACGCAACGTGCCAATGATTGATCTCTAATATTTGACCCAGAAAACTATTTTTACATCTGCAGTTGTTCTGCTCCTCAATATTTGGAGTGGGAAAAAATCGGGGGTAGCACCCTATCCTAAACGTGAAATTGACGATGTTCAACGGTGTCTAAATCTCTTGAAGGCTTGCGAGGCAAGGTGAGCGACATCATGTTTTCTGCCTTTTTCAAACTTAATTGGCTCATTAGATGGTGTTCCGCTGGGAAATATCGGTAACTTGGCGTTTGCATCTGCAAGAAAAACCTTTTAATCTTTGTCAGGGACATCCTTACAGAATTGGCAAATGCTGGAGATTTAACCTTCTCTGATACCTCTAACGCGGGAACAAATGCTGGACATAAACGTCCTAGAGACTCCGATCTCTTCACGCAAGCCAACTCATATTTTACACCGTTAAAGGAGACTCGTGAAGCTATCACCGGACCACAACACATTTCGACTGAGGTACCTTCAGGGCCTGTACCTCCTTTTGTCCAGCCCTTGAACTTTGATTTACCTATGTACGGGAATGAGTTGGGTCGGATTCCTGTCTATGGACAGTTCAACTTTTCTGAAACGTACAAACGGCCGAGACGTGAAGCTCTTGATACCCTCGGTTCTCAGCCAGTCACTGCTTTGCAAAGAGGATCGAGCGCGTCAAATCCATCCGACAACTCCGTTTCCGTCGTCAACGGTGTAAACTCACAAATGATCACTCATGCAAGGCCTGAATGGGGTCCATATGACCCTTCATATGCTCAAATATCCCCTACTGTGTCAGTACACCAAGATCAACCTAAATCGCCGCCATTGGATTGGATTCCCATTGTGGATAGCGATATTTTGACAATGTGGTCCACTGCTCCAACAGGATTTGAGTATGTAATTTGCTTTTCCGAGACTGCCTTATCTCACTAGCAATAATGAAGAATCAATGAATGGGAAACATATATAACGAGTGTAGATCAGCTAACGCACTCTATCTTTGGCCGGGCGGAATGATGAAGACATTAGAAGACTGCAGGATATCCTCCTACTGTTGAACACTTATATATTGAACACGCCGTTCGTACTATTCAGAAACCTCTTGGCTTTGGATATTAGATGTGTCTAACCTATATGTATACTTATATGACGCTATCGATGGATCTCTCTTTGCTTCAAGTGTTGCAACGAAGTCATACATTCATGCCAAATACTGCTTAGCAGGAGTTTCAACCGTGTAAGTCAATAACCGCTTAACAAGAAAGATCTAGAAAGTTTGTTCGGCAAATTCCGAAAACAGTTCTCGTCACAATGACGAGAATCACGAATTTTGGGAGGAAGCGGACATATCTCGAAGCCACGTCTCAAGTTCAAGCCAATCTAGAATCGAAAATTGTAGAAGAAAATGCAGAGCCGGAAGAAATTCAAAATGACCAGACGGTCGAGACAGATGGAGATCTCGCTCCACCCAAGAAGAAGCGAAAACGGACAAAACCGTCGATGAGGGATGGTAATACCGGTGTAAAGGCAGCTGAAGTGGCTATAGAACAGGAAAAGAAAAAGTTGGAAGCAGAAGCTAGAGCAGCCGAGGGAATACTATCTAAGTCGGCAAAGAAGAAGATGAGAGAAAAAGCTAAGAAGGAGAAGGGTGCGTGCATACTTTTTCTGAAAGTGTTGGCTTATGTCTACAAAGACACTAGCTCTTCGTGCTTCCGAATGGAGGCGGTTGAAACGCACCAACGAAAGATTGGAGAATACGACCTGCTATGCCTGCCGTCAGAAAGGACATGCTGCGAAAGATTGTCCGAACACAGAAAAGCCCACTGAGGACAGTAAAAATGCCCAAATTGTAGGCATTTGCTACAGGTTAGTTTAAACGCTGTGAAAAGAAGAAATGTCTAGTCTCAAAAAATTCTAGATGCGGCTCCTCAAAACACATCCTCTCACGATGCAAAAAAGCCGTCGATCAAGTTAACCCCCTTCCTTTCGCGTCATGTTTCGTTTGCAATGGTAAAGGTCATCTTGCCTCATCTTGTCCCCAGAACAAAGGAAAAGGAGTGTATCCAAACGGAGGATGCTGCAAATTATGTGGGGATACCACACACCTTGCGAGGGATTGTGGTCTGCGAAAGAAAGGTGAGTCCCATTTCCCTACTTTTTGACATATTCTCAACAACTCTTAAGATATCATTGAAACTAGTGATATTATTGGTACTGGCGATACTATTGGTGCCGATGAAGACGATTTCCATTCTTTCAGACGCCAGAAGGGTGAAATCGATCGATCTGAGAAACATGAGGAAAAAGAAAAACGCCTACAGAGGCACCGTCTTGCATCACAATCGAACAAAAATCAAGCTACGAAGCATGTTAGTCTGTCATCAAAACGGGTGGTATACTTTTGAGAAGTGTTCAAACGATATAATCTTAGTTCAAAAAAGGTGTTTGTATGTGCGCGAATCAACTTGTTGGATTTTTATTTTCTTTTTCTATCTCATGTTATGGATCTAGATTTGCTGAACTCTACTCTTGTATATTGTTCTCAGCCCTAATATCATTTCTCGTGTTCTGGTTGGTGACCTCGATGTCCACAGTAGTTTGTATTGGTCCCTCAAACCAATACCTTCCACCATAAAGTGGGAAGTAGTAGTAAATCGTCGCAAGGAAGAGCGTCCCACCTGTAAATCTTGATGAGTGGGAAGCGATGCTTGAATCAGCAGTGTCTGACCGAGAACGACGACTGTGTAATTCATGCTCCTGCTGTTGGGCGTCGATTGAGAGGGAAATAAGAAGACCACGACGATGAACGCCATCCAAGTTACTGCAGTCGCAGCAATATATTTGCTCTAGGAAAGGAAATGGAAGGTTAATAGACGTATCTTTCGAGTCTCAACGACTGACCCATTTACCCAATGAAAAAGGTCCGCGCTTGAGTTCTCTCTGTCCAACAAACCTCGCCGTAATGGGGACTGAATACGCAAAATACTGACCAGTCACAACGAGAGAGAAAACAGCATCGATTGCAGTAGGCCCAGCGAATGCCAAGACGCCCAATATCGAGGAGATGATGGCGACGAACCAGACAGCAAAAACAGGAGCATGAGTACGGCTGTCAACATTGTATAGGAACCTGGATAATGGCAGAGCACCGTCACGCGAGAAAGCAAAGATTTGTCGGGAAGCAGTGGTTAACTAGAAAGGGAGGCAATTCAGGTGAGAGCCGTTGATGTCAGAGAACGAAGTTCGGTCCCACCATGCTTACTCCCATTTCAAACCTGGAAATAGTTTACCATAGTCATCCAAAAGATCAAAATTCACGTACTGGACGATAATAATCCACACCCAGACTGCCAGCGTACCACGAGTGCCAAAGGAGTTGAAAAGAATCTTTACAATTATCAGAAACCGTGAACTTATAGTGCTCGGAATGGATAGCAGACCGCTGCCATTGGTTGACCTATTGGACTGTCGATGATACCGTCAAGTTCGCTACCCATGAAGAAGGCCAGGGCCACATTAATGCCTGCATAAATCATTTTTGATAAGTGAAATGTAAGGTAATAAGATTGTACCCCAGCCAAAGATACCACTTGATGTACATGCGAGAATAATCGCGTATGGGATAGCAACGTCAGCGTTTAATGCCTCTTCGCTTATGTGGACTGTGGAATCAAAAGCACCTGGACGAGGAGACATTAATACCTGTCAAAAAATAAAGGAATTGATTCCTACCAATGGCCCATAAAGGCGCCATAAAACTCAGTATGAATGCATATCCCTTGGGCCAGCTAGTCACTGTGTTATTCCGTCAGGAAAGGGAGACAACCAATGTCGAATCCTCCGATTTACAGTTCTCGAAGTCGCCAAAGACATATACAGCGTCATTTTTGAACTTTCTGGGAGTCGCAGCCGGTACTCCGACGATTAGGACAAGGCATAGCCTGACAAAAAGTGTCATGAAAAGAAAGGGAATTATGGAAAACAAACACGCATGATATTGATTACAATGAAAGGTATTTGCAGACGAGCAACAACTTTAGGATTGGCACTACAAATTGTTGCATGTGATATTAGCAACGCAACAAAGAGAGCACTTCGAGATAGGTCAGCGATATAGCAGTTGCACGGAGACGAAGGTATCGATTCCATACAAAGTCTGAGCCGTCGTAGGACTAAAGGCATGATTGGACCCAATACTAGCTGCTGCCATGATCTGGACCGCTAGACCCCAATCAACCGAAGCGACGCTTGCAATATTACCAACCGTGTTTGAATCTGGTGGGTAATCATGTATGGACGAACACCAAAGATCGATAGTCACGTACAACCAACAATCCAGGCTAAGAAACAACGCCATTTGGGAGAGGAGAACATGAAAGTCCAATAATAGAGGCCACCAGAAGTTGGAGCAACTGACCCGAGCTCGGCCATCGCCAATCCGATGATTGCGAGGAAGAAGGCACATATTGCCCACTGTCAGATTGTCACAAGTGTAAACCTCAAAGAGGATCGACTCAAACTTACACCCCATACCATAGCTGCAGGACCGTTTGGTACGGAAAAGAGGAGGACAGACCTTCAACAGACACCTTTTTGGTTAAGGCCATGTTCATACCTGGAACAGACACCTACGCCATGGAGGGAACTAATCCGATGATGCCAAAGCCAACACCAAAAACTTCAATTGGGCTGAAGACCCTCCGAAACTCTTTATCATGGTCAGTGCAACACAAGTTTTTGATAGAAACACTTAGTACCTACCCTGTTTATAACCCAGACGCGCTAGCAACAATTCGTCATGGTTCAGTTTTACGAGTCCCCTCGCATGAGGACTGCTCTCTGTGTTCTCTTGCAACATTCTTCGACGTTGGACCCGTAAAAACTGTATGTACTGTTGCACTGGAGGCGATTATGCGAAGAGATGCACAAGCACTTTTATAAGGTCCATACTGTGTCGAATACCATTACACGATGACTAGAAAAGGAACTTTGAGAAGCAGTCAGGGCACACTATGACAGTCGCAGATCCTCAGAATTCCCAAATCTGCCGACTCGTTGCGAGCCGTTTTGGATAACATGTGCCAGAGCACCTGGCGAAGCTTGGCTTTACACAAATTCCAACCGAATTCTTGAAGATTTTTTTGGTAATCGTCGCGGGAATGACGTACGGCATGAAAAGCTCCTGCAGATTGCTGCGATGCAAAAGGGTCTCCTTCAAAGTCTGGTGAAGTCAATTACAGATTTCGAAAAGTTTAACAGGTGCAAGAATCATGTAACAGGGCTATTTGAAGGTTTAAGGCCACAATCGTCGCCGACTTCGCGAAACTTGGTCAACAGTTGTCAAGTTGAACGTTATTTTCGACGTGGCTCCTGTGATCGTCCGTTTGGACGATCCGTTTGCGACTCGATCAAAGAACCTGCGAAGATGTCGAGTTGACACATAGGCCGCCTGAGAACCCCCTCATCTAATCCTAAGTATCAGAAAAAATCGAAATTTTGAGATAGGGAAGTTTGTAACGGATGCATAGAAGGAAGCTTTGTAGAGGCAATAATATGAGCTAGGCGCTTCGGAGTGTATACCTTCACATTTTATGTTTTTACTCGACCGTCCAGAAGAGAAATCGGAGTTATCACACTTTCAGGTCGTTGTGACATTCTTGTCACAGCCTACCTCCCGATTTAACGTTTCACGTGGCGTATTGACCAAACACTGACCAGGAAGCTGTTTTGGTTCAGTGTGAAACTATCGAGTTGACAGCCGTGAAGGTTGCATACTCTTATGGATATAGTAGCGCATGGTTATAGGCCTTCTCTATTCCCACGAAAGTAGAATTCGACCTTCTGGTATTGATTTTTGCATCGAGGTACCGATATTATATCGGGGTTGTCAATTGATTCACTAATTTTGGATTAAAATATGGATGGTCAAAATCTTATTGAATCAACGACAAAACCGATCCAATGTGCCTGACATCAGTAATACAAGTCCGTCAAGCGAGGTCGTCTTCAGTATTCAGGCATGAATGTACAAAGTAATTCAAGAGAGTTCTACTGACAGGGCGGGGTATCGGGTGAAAACTTGGTACAGGGATTCTGGTATGTTTATAAACCTGCCCGCTCGTTGAAAGTTGTAAGCTCAACGGCGTTGTTCACCGTTTGAGTATTGTCTAATTGCGAGGGGTGGCTCTTCATAAAGTGGACAGATGGAAGGTAAGTATCGACATCGGTTGTACCACGGTAACGTGATGAGCGAACGGAGATGAGAAGCTTGTTTGCGAAAATACTTGAGAGGACAAAGGAGAACGCGGTACCAAGTTCATTCAAGGTTATCTGGTTAATGTAAGGGTCAGAAAGATGAAAAGAAGAGACAGGTCGACTGACTCTATTGATATACCAGAGGATCAAGTTTGCAAGATATATCCAGAATATCCTGAGTAAATAGCAAGAACAATATCGTTGAGTAGGTAGAAACCTGTCACGTTCGAGGACTAACGTGAAAAAATAGACGGCAGATTCCCTCGTTAGCTGTTGCATCAAAGTGCTGCCGCGCTGTGATGTCCGGTGTTGCCATGCCTTGTATACAGCTAATGCCAATAGAATGCTTTCGATGAGGAGGACCGCCACCCAATAGTACATAATCCAGTGACTGCCATCTAAGGGGTCGGCGTCGGCGCAGATAAATACCCCAGGCAGAGGGTTGTTCGTGCCTGTCCTTGGAACGTAAATGACGTGCACAATAAAGTAGTAGCTCTGCGAGGATATGAAACACACCAATCGTTTTTTGCTGCGTTGAACCAAAAATCAGACCCATGATCGACGCTTCTCCGAGCGTCATGCACAACTGATGATGTTCGTGAGCCTTGGCCTTCTCTGGAAGATTACAAGTTTTACAAATAGAAAAAGTATTTTTCGAGTGTTTCCGTACATAGCATATAGCCTAAGTTCGAGGATGACTATAGGAAAGAATGAGAATCAGTAACAGTTGTAGGATGACACGAACTATGTGTTGTGATGACCTGCAAGCTTGCCCCCGTGTTTTGCCAGTGGAAAAATGTGGAGCCTGACAAGGTGAAAAGGTGAGATGCAACTGAACAACTTTCGCCATCTCCATACGTGGATCACTCACACCTAAGACCAACGGCGTGCAACTTGCATGAGGGAACGTGAGGGATCTAGCTTACATCTATTCAAAGTACGTCAGTGGCCCATCGAATGTGATAACAAACTCACTTCATACGAAGGATGCTCAGTCATGAAGACTAAACAAAGGTTTGTGACAAAATCTTTCTAGTCATCCGGTGAGAGATACACACCAACAGCATTTGATCTGAATCAAAGGAACAAAGAATGGTATATAAGGCGCAAGAACGCTTGTAACGCACATGTTATATTCTAATGCGTAATATCGTGACTGCATGAGATGATCACAGAAATTCTCGTAATTGAAGAATCAGTTAGAACCCACCCAAAGAAACAAACACTTCGCTAATGACCATTTCTGTTTCTAAAGAAGAAAACACAATTTAGCGTGAAGGCATTTGCGAATACAAACTCGACTCACCCAGAAAAACTCCACCTACGATGGAAGTCTTCATCAATTCATATCCATCATATTTATATATTGACTCGCCTCAGCATCGAGTTGGAGGACTGAATGCAATTGAAGATAGATAAACACAAGCATGGGAGCTTGGCGCTCACGATATTCGTAGACAACCAATGCAGCACATGCAACTACTGGACAATGACGAGTCTGTTCTGACAAGCAAGGGGGATTGTGGAGTACTGACTGTAGGCGTTTCGTTCCCAGCCAGCCTGAATCTTTCCGGAGAGGTCGAACGCCATGATAGTAATAGAAAAGACAGTAGTCAGCCAGTATAAATGTGCCTGTGACTGTCAAGAGATGTCGTCGGCAAACGGATGTACAGATCCAGAACCATCCACACTAGGAAAATCTCATTCAGCCTGCCGTGAGCCAATGGCCAGCTCATCGAGTATATGTAACTTTGAGTCCCTGTCCCGAATCACGAATACTTCACCATCTACTTTGGGAAATCGATAGTCTACTTTTGAATGATACTTATCGATAAATGGTCAAAGCACGGCTTTCAGCTGGTATTGTGTAGAGCCAGTAGGTAGCCTTCTACTAGCATTGCTAGTAATGAGCTGTACCGAGTCGACTTTATTACGCCAAGATAAGATCTGTCACAAAGACATGACACCTGACAAAGGCGAGCTATCAAATTTCAAAATCGGAAGTTCCCAAGAGACCGAGATAGCATGGTCTTAAGCTATCAGCAAAGCCAGATCTATGAATGGAAGAAACTGAAACATATTCTGGAACTCCAAGTCAAAGCGTTGGCCTGAAAGTAGAAATACAACAGGTCGGGTTCGATTTCACCGCTCGATCGGCCACGGTTGTTAAGGAAGTACCCAGAGAGCTCTCGCATGATGCATCAATGACCGCGGGGGTTTGCTACACACATTTGTCGCATACTCAGTATGCTAAGAAACTTATTTCACGTACATATTTTGGTGTTCGGGTTTTCAACGTCATGGTACTCATTGGAGACCCCGCTATTTCGAATCACCACGTACCGACCTTGGTTGATAATATATCAATGGAACTTGCGTACTACCAGTATTTTCAGAACTTCTCCAACAATAGAGTAACCTATCGGTGGCTTCTCATGCTCAAAGATCCAATCAATAGAACTCGACCAGGCGTGTCACTGCCGCTGCTTCATCCTCACCATCCAGGTTCAGGGCATCTGCGAGGGTCTGTATCGCTCATTAGCTTCACTTTCAGAAGGTATAGCGAGGCGAGAACACACCTGGTTGACTACCAGATACTTTTCTATCCACTCGGATCCAAGAACAGAATCCCTTAGAACCTTGTTGTTGTGCAAGTTTTCCCGCGCCTCCTCCCAGGTTAAAGACATCCTTTGAGTTATATTGAGAGCCTGTCTCTCGCTCTCAGTCAGCTGGGCTGCGGTCTTCGGGCCTGGACAATCTTCGATAGTGAGTTCGGCCTTGTCGCGGATTCCTACAGAGCCAGCTCCCAAGATACCAGCAAGAACAATATAGGGATTCGCAGTCCCATCCACGAAGCGCATCTCAAAGTTTCTGGAGGAGGGAGATGTAGCGTTGGAGAGGCGGACAGGAGCCTCGCGGTTTTCGGTCCCCCAGTTCACGTAGGTGCCACCGGACCAGACACCGTCTGCCATTCTTTTATACGAGGCTTGAGTAGGCAGGGTAAGCGCAGTCAAAGCGGGTAAATTGTCGAGGACGGAAGCGAGAAACGAAGATTCAATAGGTGATAGCTTATCAGGTACTTTCTCGTTGTTTTGAGAATGAATTGATATGTGTGTATGCGCAGAGCTGCCGGCAGAGTCCATATATATCCTCGGAGCAAAAGTGGCGCGCAACCCGTTTTTGGTAGCTGTATTATAGATAATTTCTCGGGTGTGGATCAGTGCATCAGCAGCTTCCAGCGGAGGAAGAGGGCCAGTGACCATTTCATACTGTAAGAGATGATAAGTTCTCCTCGCTGTAGACATGTACAGAGTAAATGCCATACCTGTCCAGGAGCAGCTTCCGCATGATACATCTGTAATTCAATGCCCGAAGACTGGATCCCATCAGCAATCTCCTTGAGCGTCTTGGCCACGACCGAGCCAGAAGGAAAACCATTTGTCGCTGTCCAGCTATGGTTGCTCACAGCTACTACAGGCTTTGTCGACTTGAGCAGGATAAATTCAGACTCAAATCCAATAAGGTATTCAATCCCGGTCTTTGACGACTCCCTACAAAAGCATTAGCGCTACCCAACCTGAAAGCTAACTGCTGACCTGACGACACGCTGCAGAGTGGTGCGGGGACATAGATGCACATCCAAGCTCATTTTGTTATCCAGTCCAAGGTATGGCGTCTTCTCTTTAAACCACCCGAAAACGACAGCTTCTCCGGGAGCGTATGGGCACAACCTAATCGTAGAGAGATCTGGTACATAGAGATACTCTCCCGAAGAGTTGAAACCGGGAGCAAGCATCATGTATACAAGGCCTAATGCAGCCTTGGCAACTCCGACGCCAGGTCTCGACGATTCGAGCAATTTCAAGAAGTAAGGAAGAGGAACCACACGACATCTGATATTGTTTATGAGGTCGACCCATTGAAGACGAACGTACGCTATATGTACCTGGTTATGACTATGTTGTCAAATAGGCATGTATTAACTCACAAATATTCAAGGATGGATCTTCGAGGCTCTCGAGCGGAATTGTTGTAGCACGCGTGATTGAGGAGTATTCTACACCGTGATCATAGATCGAGGACATGTTGCGTATCACCAGTCTGGAGAGGGCGTGAAAATATAAAACGCGAGGTGTAAAAGGATGCCGTTAGAAACTGTACAGCTGGAACTCCCATCACGTCGTCGGACCAAATACAAGTACTTCTGAAGACGTCTCCATCAGCTTTGGTAACATCATGTCATGCTTTTCTCGTCCGCCCTAATCTAAGCGTCCATCATGGATAACATAGATATGTTGCGTGACTTAAGCCTTGATGAAGTGAATTGGAAAAACATTAACATGAGCGTCAATCTGAAGACATAAGGTTCAATCTTGACTCGGTGAGGCCAGTTCGTCGGCTCAGAATATATCATGTCAAGAAGTGGCGCCTTGTAACGTTTTGCCTAAAATGGAACACGTCGGAATTGCACTCGACGAACCAGTTGGACTACCATAACAAACCTCGTTACAATACTGTGACCCGTTATGCAGAGTGAACCACGCTCTGATCTGCCAGTCATTTCCATAGCGGGGACGGACGCCTGTGTCGCCAACATAACACGAGTCAACAACAGCGCAGAACCGCTTCATCAGGTAGTTGAGGTTCTCACCAAAAGACGTCCTCATACTTTTCTGGAAAAGAAGAACGTTCATATTTGATATAATAACGGCGATTCCCCCCTTCCGTCCGACACTGAATATGACTGGGCTTCCCATTGTGCCCCAGCTTGGCAAGGATAACGTAGAGGCCGAACACGCGAGTAATCCCGCGACTCGGAAAGTCAACCTAACAGTACTTCGGTGCTAGATCACTCACCCCAGAAGATTTTCAAAACAGGCTCATGAAGCGAGAAGTACGAGGTACATATAACGATCAAACTTTACGTTAATAATCTTTCTGCTATTCAAGTTATATATCTCTTGGTCAACTGGGGTGCTTTCACAATACCTAGTCCCAAAGAAAGTGTCCAATGGATGTGCTTCTGAATACGTACGGTTTGAATTGCAGGCTTCGAACGACATCTCTCTCGGACTTTTCACCTGGTAATTTCGTCAGCGGTGAAGAAGCTATGGCGATATGTGCTCGTAAACTTGTAAGCAAAGCTGTATTCCAACGATTGAGGTCTTGCCGATATGAATATTTGAATGAAAAGTTTGTGCTCACTGTCCGAATACAGACTCTGGAGGTTGTCGAACATTAATTCCTTGCTCATGCAGGTAGGTAAAGACATACTGTAGGATGATCAGTATGGTCCTGCCAAATTCCTCTTCTTTATCCTTTGGTTCCCCTCTAGTCTATTCGTGGCCTTTCCATTTCGATGACGGTAAGCACCCTCCGCTACTTGCTCTGGCTCTGACCGACTGTTATGTAGCTACGGCTTAATCTACCTAGCGGGGCGTGGAGCAAGGCGACCAATCCGTCCCCGTTGGTGCTTACCAGGCTTGGACTTGCTTGAACAGGAAATAGTAAGTACTTGTTACAGTTTTCATAGTATGTAGCGAGCCCACATACGCGTGACTCGGCACGTGACTAGTTTGTAGTTTTTGCCCCA
>JAGGAQ010000053.1:0-70544 GCA_017657225.1 Termitomyces sp. T69sscA
GTTGTTGTTGTTGTTGTTGTTGTTGTTGTTGTTGTTGTTGTTGTTGTTGTTGTTGTTGTTGTTGTTGTTGTTGTTGTGTCACATGTTATAGTTATATCATAGTCACATGTTTTAAGCATATGCCACATGATTGCAAATTGTATGTCAACAATTTCACTAGTAGTGGCTGTGAGCAAATTCAGCCAAAAAGGAATAACCAATAATGAAGTAGATTTCTATGGTCTGATTAGTAAGAAACTTAACAAGTTGAGAAGAAGAGCAAAGGAATTGAGTGGAAGTGAAGCATGGTCAAGAAAAAAAAGATGTAAAAAAGAGATTTCCTGACACAATGTAGATGTGGAATAAAAGTGACCTCCTTTGCATACTCTGGAGTAATGATGAGACGCATTATTCTGATTACATTATAATTAATGAGTTTATTGTGAAGTTATTTTCAAAACTATATAGAGTAGATTTAAAACCAAAAACTATGATCTTTATATCACACTAATCTGAATTAACAGAGCACATATCAAAATTGTTTTCAAAAACTCCAAAGTTTTCAAATTTGTAAAACTTTCCAGATTTTGAAATAGCAATGTATCAAAATTTAATCTCACTCTTAACTTTGATCAATATTGCAAGTCTATTGGCATTGATATGCTAATAGTGGTGCAACAACTCAGCAGATGCTAGACCTCAATGCATATTTAAAATTATCGGAAAATGCAAATTTAGAGATGAAAAAATGAGCTGCTACAAAGCTGAAATCAATGATAATAAATCACTATGCAATGTTGTCATACTTGTCAAGTTACATATTTAAGCAAGAGTATTTTGATGAAGCCAACATTGTCATAAAGTTCATTTTTTACAAATAAGCAAGTATTATCTTGCAATAAACTTAATATGTAAATGTATTGAATTTTTTGTACTTAGCATAGTTGATAATGTTGATATAGATTTAGATATAAAAGTGTTCAAAGCTTTTTTCAATGTATAAAACTGATCAAAGTTATATTAAAGCTAATTATTCACAGTCATATTTACATCTGTATTGACTGATGGTGTAGAAGAAGCTTAAAAAACAAATTAAATATCAAACTTTAACAAAGCTATATACTGAGTTAGATGCTTGCTCAAAGATAAAAAAGTCCATTTTCAATTAGTGCTTTTCAATCATTGCTAACCTCAACATAGTTCTAAGTATCAAAGTGTTCGAAGCTTTATTCAATACTAATTATTCACAGTCATATTTACACTTGTGCTGACTGATAATCTTAAAGAAGCTTAGAAACAAGTCAAATATCAAACTTCAACAAAGCTATATACTGAGTTGGATGCTTGCTCAGAAATAAAAAAGTACATTTTTAAAATGAATGCTTTTCAATTGTCGCCAATCTCAACATAGGTCTAGATATCAAAGTGTTCAAAGCTTTATTCAATGCATAAAACTAATCAAAGTTATATTGAAGTTAATATTCACAGTCATATTTACACCTGCATTGACTGATGGTGTAAAAGAAGCTTAAAAATAAGTCGAATATCAAACCTCAACAAAGCTGTATACTGAATTAGACACTTGTTCAAAGATAAAAAAAAAAGTACATTTTCAATGAGTGCTTTTTGATCATTGCCAACCTCAATATAGGTCTAAATATTAAAATGTTCAAAACTTTATTCAATGCATTAAAATAATCAAAGTTATATTGAAACTCATTCACAATTATATTTACACTTCAGCAAAGCTGTATACTGAGTTGAACACTTGCTCATTTTCAATGAATGCTTTTCAATCATTGTCAACTTTAACATAGGTCTAGATATCAAAGTGTTCAAAGCTTTATTCAATGCATAAAACTAATCAAAGTCATATTGAAGCTAATTATTCATAGTTATATTTACACCTGCACTGACTGATAATGTAGAAGAAGCTTAAAAAACAAGTTGAATATTAAACTCAGTATACAGCTTTGCCAAAGCTGTATACTTAGTTAAATGCTTGCTCAAAGATGAAAAAGTACATTTTCAATGAATGCTTTTCAATTATTGTTGACTTCAACATAGGTTTAGATATCAAAGTGTTCAAAGCTTTATTCAATGCATTCAAACAATCAAAGTCATACTGAAGCTCATTTACAATTATATTTATATGTTGGCAAAGCTGTATATTGAGTTGGATGCTTGCTCAAAGATGAAAAAGTACATTCTCAATGAGTGCATTTCAATCACAATATAGACAATATTTGACATGTTGTAATTATATCAATAAAAAAACATATATGAACCTTAGTAAGAAGGTATATATGTCTTCAGTACCAATAACTTGTAATTTATAGGAGTTTTTCTATAAATGAATTGAGTTAGAATCAAAACATTCAAAGGTTTTTCATTATTTTCATTATTTCTCAAAAGCATGTCAGTATGAATATGCAGAAATAATATGAAAAGCAAAGTTACTAAGATTTTAATAATTAGTTTAAGTAAGTTAAGTTTTTTATCTTGTTTGTATACAGATCTACTAACCACCAATGATTTGACTGTTGTGGCAAAAACTTTTGTCAAAGCTGTATTTAGCTTTCTTAATTTTTTCAATTTTATTTTCCGTTTTATAAACAGTCTTTATCTCAATTAATTATTGCTTCTTCTTTGTATTTTTATTAGCATTTCTATCTCTTAATCAAATAATAGCTGTTGTGACTTGAAGCTGTCTTTATTAGATACTAAAGAATAAGCATGCTCTTCAATGCTTTGTTGATCGTTAAAGACTAAAATGTTTGAGATAAAAACATACCTTGCTTCAGTCTTTTCATAGCATTTTTGTTATTTCAATCAACTTCTTCAGAATTAAGATTGTTATCTTTGAAATTCTACATTTAGAAGAAAGTAAAGCACTACAAAAATGTTAAGAATCTTCATTTTATGTAGAAGAAAAAATCAACCTCAACCACATTTTATAGCAAAGAATGCTTTTATCATGTAAAATTTACTATTGGCAAGTATATTATCAGTTATCTCATCTGCAAAAATAAAGTAGTAAGTAATAACTTTTATCTGCCATTGCTAATGAAAATAGTTGTATATTTAGCACTTATTTTGAACACTTTATAGTTGATCTGCAGCTCTAATCATGAATAATATAGAGAAGGGAGCTACCACTAAAAAAATTATAATATTTGCATATGTAAGGTTTAAACTAATAGATCCAATAGAAGTGATACAAGGAATGTGCTTGAAAAAATTTTCTTAAAACTTATTTACAATCTTTGCTCATGCTTGAAAACTAGTTTATTCATCGATATAGAAGTGTTTTACCTTATATTACCTTATATAAATTCAGTACTTGAGAAAAAATCAAATTTACCATTTGAAATCAAAGCAAAAAAAAATAATATACATTGTGTAAAAAAAAGCCAAGTTATGAAAATTTTTGATGAATGAAAGTCTTATTTTTTAAAGAACATTTTTCTTAGGTTGAAAGGTCAATTATTTTGGAGAACTAAATGGCACTATCTTTAAAGGTTATTGATGGTGCATTATCACACTTGAGAATGTATTGAGCTATTCTTGTACACATATCAACTTTTATTGACTGATAGAATTTTACTTTTCTTTTGAGGCAAAAATAGAGATTACATCATTCAAATTGTAATAAGTATAGTCCATGCATATTTTATGTAGTGTGTAAAACTTTTAGAAAGGTCATGCCATTTGCTGCTAAAAAGCTATCAAACAGACATTAATGCATGTACAATCTCAAGAGTGATAAAAAAACACTTGTCACTCTTTCTCACTATCGACATTATAACTGAAGATCTTTATTTCATAGCTAGGGCACCTCATACAGACCATTACATCCCTGTCAACAAGTAGCTTGATGAGTGATTCATTCTTTCAGCCTATAAAGTCTTCCATTTGTTGCAAAATATGACCATTGAGATAACTTTGAATCTTTTGCGCAATTAATGACTAGAGCTCAGTAATAATACCCTTTGCATTGCTTACATTGACTTTAATAAACTGAACTATATTAAAGTTAGCATGCTAATAATGCCTAAAAATATGCCAAGTTGTGTTAGGGTAGGCAGTTACTAGGTGATTAAAATAATGTTGAGCTTGCTAGTGAGAGACCTAGATAGAGTTCTAGCAGACAAAGTTAATAAAGATAGTGATAAAAGATAGTGACTGAGTAGCTTAGCATAAATGCTAAGTGCTAGAGGCCTGCTATAAGAGCTCCACTGAGAGGGCAAGATCCTGCTGTTTGAACAATCTGATGGCAGAGCCCTCTCTTACTCTTATTTCATCAGTGCCATTTGCAACACGCTATTTACAGCTGGCATCAACCCCAACCTATACACAAATCACAGTTTTAGGCAAGGAGCAGCCTCTGCAGCAGCAGCAGCTGATTATTTAGACTACAAAATCCAGCTCTTGGGACAATGGTGCAGCAACTCATATAAACTCTACATAGAGAATGACCCAGCTTGGATCCTCCATCTTTCCTCCTTTCTTTCATGGTCCACTCTTATCTCATTCCTTTTGAACCTCTGACTCTGCAGAACTTCACAACTCTGGCTTGAATTTTAGGCCCCTCCTTCTCTCTATCAGGAGGGGAAAACTGGTGCTCAAGAACTCTCCAGGACTCAAGAAATAACATTTCTTCCTGCAAGCACTTGAAAAGCTTGTTGAGTTCTGACTTTTCATTCTCTCTATTTTATTCACTCAGTTTCACTCCTTCATACTTCAATTTCACTCACTCCATCAACAGCATTGAATTAAAGACTATATAAACTGTGAATGAACAAGTTACCTCCTACCCCATCTCTTATGCCTTGGGCTTTGGAACTCAACAACTTAGTCCTCTTATAACCTTCACCAAGGTGCTTGCTGCCTAAGTGCTGTTCCACCACTGAAAGTGCACCAGTGTAAAGTGTAACCTATATGCCTAGCACCTGCAGCAGGCACACTTGGCATCTACACTAAGCTTACTCAGTCATTTTCTTTACCACTAACTCTGCTAACCCTGTCTGCTGAGACTTTGCTTGGTTCTCTCACCCAGCAAGCCTGATTCTATTTTAACCATCTAGTGACTACCCACCTTGACACCACTTGGCACATTTTCAGGTGTCATCACCACCACCACATCCTTTACCCCAGATGTGACTGGCACTCTCTGCCTATTGCCTACTCATCTCTCTGGTCTGCCTCTCAGTTCTCATGGCCTATGCTCATCAACAATACTTGCTGTGCACATGGACATCATGTTTTCCATGTAAGAAATTGCCCAGTGGTCTGAGCCCCCATAGTCAGCAGAACTTGACAGCCATGTGAGCAGATTGTAGAGGCTGGAAGAGGATTTTGTATGTCTGAATGGGTGCTTACAGGTTCAGCCTCAGAGTGGTTAATATGGGAATCTGTATTAGCATTCTTTAGAGATAGACATGCAAACTAGTTAGCACCAAGCAACAGAGGTGTACTCTCCATCCATCACTTGACTAATTATCTTGCTTCATAACCAGGATGGAGGCATCCCTGCTGTTCTCCTCCAAGTTGGTGTGTCAGGCAAGGGGTCCCCAGTGGTGTTTTTGGTGGTCAGCAGCTGTAAAAGGAGCTTTTTCTGAGGTAGCAATTTGTGCTGCTGGGAGGTGTTTACATTCATTGAGACACCTGTCAGGGGACCTCCATTTTGTTCTATGTCAACTTCCAATTTGCTCTGCTCCTTCACACATTGCTCTGCCCTTAGTAAGACCTCAAGGGGCAGAGAAAAATGGAAGTTGACATAGAACAAAATGGATGTCCCCTGACATTGCTCTTACACCCACAAGAAAACATGTTGCTTGAAGAAAGCTGACTGAAAAAAGGTGAATCTGCACAAAAATTTAAAACACAAGATTGGGTTGAGCAGGCTAGCCACAAGGATTTTGTAGCAGAAATTTTAGTGTTTGTCTTGAGTTATAAAATTGATTCAAATCTGTTTTGGCAACAAGCTTACTCCCTGGGAATATTGCAACTGCAACAGTTTCCTCCTACATTCCCTAACACAAGCTAGTCTTACTTGACCATGCCCCATCATTCCAGGCAACAACACTAATAATCACACAATGATGGGATAGTACATGTCGACTGCGCTTATAACAGGTGACTTGTTAACGAGAACCATTGACCACGATGATAACAAAAGGAAGCTCAATCACGGGATGATGCGCGAGAAACCCATGTCTCAGGGATGAGTGCGTGAAATAGGGTGACACCCGTGACTGCGATCCGTTTGACATTTGTTCTGAGCAGGTGAGTGATGAGCAATTGATTTGTGACAGTTGTGTGATGTGATGAAAATGATTTCCGAGTCGGAGGAAAGATGAGATGAGGGGTGCTTGTTAATCTGTACGAGACATTGCAGAATTGCAGACTTCAACGAACATAGAGAGACGAAACTCGGGACATTGTGTTGCGCAGTTGATAGATACAATCAGCGATTGAGATGTACAGAAAAGAATGAAGGAACGTAGGAACGTGAGAGACAGCTCGCGGGAGTAAACTGATAATTATAGAACATACAAAGCCCGGAGAGCGAAGCAAGACAGGGAAAAAAGAATCTAGCAGTGAAGGATTCATGATGTGGAAATGCTGTGATAACTCGGCAGCAAACCCTCATCGGGAACGATAGGAAGACGGATAGCTCCTGTCAGAGTTGCTGACGACGAGCGAGAATGCCGATGTGAATGACTATGGCCATGACTGTGGCGACAGTGCCAATGTGGGCGCGGAGTCTGTTGTTGTTGTTCTTGTTGCTCGCATGACTGTCCATGTGACTCTGACCTTGACCGGGAAAGGCAGTCTTGGGTGGACATAGGGACGTTGCAGGGCACCCACGCTTCAGTTGCTGTGTCCCGGATGTGCTTGGGAATTGAACTAATCAATACAGGAGCATAGACTAGCTCTCCTCCATCTCCGAATTGGGCCTCTTCATCGGACGGAGGGAGAAGGTATATCCGTCGGGCAGTGTGTACATCTTGAAGGCGGAGGCGAGAAGAGGTGTGCGAAGAGAGGTGTGCATTTCTCACGACTTGAGAGTACAGGCTGGAAACTGCCAGTAAGAAATGAAGCTGTGGATACGATTCAATTTAGGAGAAGCAAAAGGAGTTGTGGCGACGCACCCGGATGACGAGAAGAATGCACATGACGACGACGAAAGCTAGTCCTCCACGTTCAAGCCAGCGTTCACAGTTCTCCAAGTTCAAGCCCATATCCATCAGGCTCCGGAGGAGCTCTGGGTGGAGTGAAAGCTCCTCGCATGTTGCTGCGCGGACAGAGGCGTGGAAGACAGCATACGATGCTAAGGCGGTCACAAGTGCGCATAAAGAGAAATCCACGATAGAATAATCGCGATAAAACCGAAGAAGAGACAGTTTTCTCTGCAATCGGATTTACGAATGAGATTAGGAGAAGTAGGACAGTGAGCTCACCTTGAGTATCCCGATGAAACCAACCAAACAAGCGGCTGCAGCCAACGTGAAATGGACACAACATAGTCCCCAGATGACCTTGACGACATCGATTTGCCAGCTTTCGCTTGATGCTTCCCATTCGCTTTCAGGCTCCCATTTGATGGACGACGACGCGGTGATAACCTGCACAGCGAGTGCAAGGTTGACGACAGCGCCGAAGGCAGTGACCGCGATGGACGCAGACCTGATGTACCTGTACATGATTGGGAAGGATGGAGCAAATGACAGCTGGTGGGGAAAAGTCGGTCGAGATGAAGTGAACATCACAACGCTGACTCACGCAACTTGAACAATGAGCAAATGAAATGATGATAATCGCGGACAACAAACGACCTTCCGGCTAGACAGAATATTTCTAATTTTGGTCATCAATTGCCGCACGGCTACCGCATTGCCGGCCGAACAAGTATCCTTTCAATTTTTCATAGGAGGAGGCGAGGAAAAGGACTATGTATATATGCAAGTATACAGACAAGCCTCTCTGATCTACCCGACTCCGTTGCCGGACTTAATCCGAGTCGTAGTAATACACTTCGTAAGACCCGTCTGACCCCACTTCAGACCCTGACACATAACTCTCCTCCCCTCCGCTGCTACCGACGAAATCATCGGAGCCGTAGTGGCTCTCGTTTTCAAACGCGTCAGACTCACTTCCGTAGTAGTAGTAGTCGTCCTCCGATTCAACATCGTATTCGTAATAGTCATCATACTCGGAGGAACCAAACCATCTTCCCTGATCATGATCAAACATGCCTGGGTAGCCTGATCCGTATCCTTGATGACCATCCTCCCAGTCTGAGTCCATATCCCGCCTTGCATGGGCATCATCACGGGATTCATAAAGTTCATCTTCCCAAGAAGACCTAGCTTGATCCCTGCGTATCGGTGAAACGCGAACATCTTCATGATACTCCGAGCGGCGTCTGGGATATAAATATTGTCCTTCCTCATACCGAGGATAGGTGGTCCCACCTCTGAACCCATTATCCGAGGCAACCCTGGAGGCGACCGAGCTTTGATCCAATCTCACACTCGGGGCTTCCCCGTAATAATCCGAGTCGACGTCTCTGGCATCCGAATATAAATACGCGGCGGAACTTTGCCTCGAATTGATAGGATTCATTGTATTCAACGTGCTTCCACCGTCCAAGTCCGAACTTGTAGTTCGTCCACCAAGGTTTCCGTATGTACTGTAACTTCTGTGGTCTTGTGCATCTACCTCGCGAAATGCCTGTTCGAGCGCTCGTCGGTCTTCTGCCCATGGTTCTCCTGGCTTGAAACCATATGCTAACATGTCTCGACCAGTCATTCTGTAACTGTTTGTAGGATTGGTAACACTTGACAGAACTTTCTCAATATGTGTAGACATACCCGCCTGAGCGTCCAGTCATGATTGATTTGTGGGCGGATGTGTTCAAAGGTGCACAAGTTACAAGTGTTGCACGTCTAAAAGTAACTCATCACAACGTTGAAAACACGCTTGAGGTCCACACCACCTCGTCACAATTTCGATTACAATTTACTATCCCTATTTGCTTTTCATCGATCACAAGCGTCAAATGTGCATTCAACACAGGTACGTGACAAATATAACAGTACAGTGTCAAGAGAACAACCGAGAAAAAGGGCACCTAAATCATATGTTAAAACAAGCCAATGTGGCGTCAACCAAACCAAAGAAAAAAACCAATATGTACGGATGCATCAAGAGACCAAAACAAGCGTAGTGCACGAGTATGAGGTTTGTAGGGGGGACGATTCGGAGGGGAGGGCAAAGTCATAGCAGAACGAAACCAGCGACGCAGCGCTGCGTAAAAGTAAGTCTTTAGGGTGTAGTATATGAGAAGGGGAAGAATAGAATCGGAGTTCGTGGCACGGAACGGACATGATGATAAGCGAGAATAAGTACAAAAGCTATTAACTATACCGCAATGCAAAGGGAAAGGAAGAAACCAAATGGAGGTCATGCAGATATGAGACTTGGTTTGAATGATCGGTTGAAAGACAGCGCTAGTGAGGCGATACGAGGAGAAAGAAAAAAGTAGACACAAGAACTAAGGTAACGATGATCGAGTACGATGATGATAATGTGGCGATTAATACGCACGCAGGGAAGCGTGTGTGTGTGCAATTAATAGTAGACTGTGCCCTCGTACGGCTGAATATGCTGCATATCCATATACGGGTTGAACGCGTACCCGTACGCTTCGGGATAATAGTACTGCTGCTGCTGGGGATACTGCGCGTATGCCATCATCGCCGGATCGTGCTGGACACCGTCAACCGCGCCCTCCGCGCCCTCTACCGGTACGTAAGAGGGCAGCGAACCGTTTTCAGGTGAGTTGAGCGTGGGATAGTACCCACTAGAGGAACTATCGGACAACGTGCGCGAGGGCTCAAAAGAGGCAGCGCTCGTACGCAACCCGGATGAGATGTGTCCTGGTAGTTTGGCCCGGGGCTTCACTTCAGAGCTTGCACCGGGCGCACGGATTTCAATGCGAGATGTTTGGCGCGGGAAGGAAAAGATGGGTGTGCCAGTGGAAGGATCGATGAACCCGTTCATCGGTGGTGTGTGGGAGGCGGAGTGGGCGAGGAAGTCGGGCGAGACGGCAGATAGGGAGTGGGAGTGGGAGTGAGCGGGGGTAGGCATGTGGGCAGGGACGAAGGTAGGGGAGAGGTGAGAATGCATGACAGGGCGGGGGTTGTACATGGGTGGCGGAGCTGCTTGGAGATAGACAGGACGGCCAGTCGCGAGCTCGTATGGCACACCATGCTGATTCATAGCAATGCCTGGCGGTAGAGCTGGAGCATAGCCGTATGGCGAAGAGTATGAGGGCGATGGTTGAGGTAGCGGTGGAGAAAACATTGTGGGCAAGGTGGAAACTGCTTCCCCTCTAGAGGTAGTTGAACTTTCTTCCACAGGCTGCTCTGCCAGAGGGTGTCTTAAAACAGCCTCCTCTGTCTTTGCTATCCGAGCAGGATCAGATGACCCGGGCTCGACAGACAATTGTTCGAGTTGTAGCCTGATGGTAGCTTCCGGCTCAGAACGCAACGACGTGGTAATCAGATGATCGGGAGGTGAGTGATGAGTATGAGGCCGTGCCGGAGAAGCTGGTACTGTAGCAACAGTTTCCACTAGAGGTACGGACTGCTTGGGAGGCGCAAGATCCTGAGCACTTGGAGCCACTTCCTTAACCGGGGTCTCTGTTGTCGAAACAGTTGCCTTGGTCACATTCGCTTCCTTTAAACTATCAGGCAAATTGACGGTATACATCTTTGCTTCCTTGTCAGCATGAGATGCGACCGTTTTGATAGAGGGTCGCAATCTGTACGGAATCCTGACAACCTTGGCCTGTGTACTGCCAGGCATTTTGACAAGAATTCCTGGACCTTGGCCTGATGTTGGACGTAGAGCAGGGTCGGTCGCAAAGTAGAGGTAGCCCTCGTGTTGTTTAGTCCACATCTTATCTGGCTTCTGGGTAAACCAAATTCGGCCAGAATTTGCGGAAGACCGCCCCGATGTGTTTACGTAACCTCCGCGACCGAAACCTCTACGCCCTCCGCGTCCAGGAGCGAAGCCTCGACCACGGACACTCGCGGATCCTGAGGAATGTTGTGTCTGCGTTTGGTTCGCCTTTCGCTGCTCCTCTCGTTTCTTCATTTCCTCAAAACCATCATGTCCCCATGTCCGCTCGATGGGTGGCAACTCAACCTCTTTCCCATCGTCTCCACGTTCCTCAGCAACAGACGCTCCAGGGAAGACACCGCGACCTCGACCACGGAACCCATTGCCACGACCACGACCACCCCTACGATCTCTCCACCAACCACTAAGGCTCCGCAGGTCCTTGTCCAATAGACGGTCATCGTGACTCCAAAAGCCGCCGACGGTGGGGACATAAGAGGGGTCGCTTTCAAGCCGCTGTTGATAAGCTTGCCGTGCTGTCTGACCAGGAAGACGCTTTGGGTGGTCGGATGAGCGAGAGCGTGATGAAGAAGCAACAAGCTGCGATTCTTCTGCCTCATTTGGAGCGTGGTCACCACTCACTTGAGGCGCCGGCGCAGGAACGTCTGGCATAGGAGCGGTTTTCGCGGGCTTCTTGGCTTTCTTGTGCCGAGGACGGGCAGGTACGTGTTGGGCATCAAAGTCCGCGAATTCGATGACAGGTATATCCCCGGATTCGGTAGTCTTTTCATCGTCTGCGACCATTTCAGACCAAGCGGTGTTTGGAGCGAAGAAAGACTCTGCCTGCTCAGCAGGCTTGTCACGCGTGCCGCGGTCTCCGGGGCTCTGACTGGTGCCGGGGGTGAGTGCACGAATGTGGCCATCGGGAACGACCTCGTCGGAAACGGGCTCTGTGTCTGACTCCGAGTCAGAGGAGAGAGAGGAGAGGTCGTCGTCGTCTGAGTCAGAGTCGTCGGTGGCGACCTCGCGCTCGATTTCATCGTCGCTGAGGATGTCTGCGGGCGCTCTGCCTCGCCGCCTGACGATCCTCTTCTTCTTTTTGAGTGGCTGCGCGGAGGAAGTAGGTGCTGTGCGAGCGGGCGAAGACGAGGAGACAGGAGCAGGCATATCGGTGGCTGGTGGGAGATGGATCAGACTTGACGGTGCGGCGAGGAAGGAGAGCTTACTTGAGGAACGACGGCGAGCGGTGGAAGAGAGAAGCAGACTGAGGGCGTGTTTGTTCTGACAATCCTGCACACTGCGCCCATTTTTCAAACTCCGCATTTGTTTCTCCGACCATTCAATGGATCCCGCGTCCTTCAACCACAGGTCTGAGGCGCTCAGCACTGGCCGCACATATCACTTTGTAATCACTGCATGTGCCCTACAATACTTGTCTGAACTCTCTGTCAGGTTGACCAGCTCCCGGAGCACTATGACCCCAAGCGAACCACCACTCTGCTCTGTGTACATGGCTTTCCTGACCTCTGGTACTCTTGGCTTTGTCTCCTCCAGTGCGTCGCTTCACCGTGTACAGGTACGGCTGGAGATACCAAATTGGCCCTTGGGTCTGTGAGGGATACCGGGTCGTCGCCCCCGATATGCTAGGCTATGGCGGCACAGACAAGCCCCAGGACCCATCAGAGTATTCTACCCAAAGGCTGTGTGCCGATCTCGCTGCACTTCTGGATCTCTTGGGCGTGCAGCGAGCTGTCAGTCCTTGTTGGCCTGCTGTAGTATCATCTGTTGATCACTTTTCTCAGGTCGTCATTGGTCACGACTGGGGCGCCTACACTGCAGCCCGCTTCGCCTTGTGGCACCCTGAGCGGCTTTTGTCACTCATCTTGTAGGTATTTACAGATTTGCGGTACTGAAACTCAACACTCTCAGACTGAGCGTGCCCTATACACCGCCGTCGCGCGTGTACAAGCCCATTGAGGATGTTGTCAAACACTTTCCCAATTTCGCGTATCAGGCATATTTTGCAGACCCTGCATCCACAGCTCCCATTGAGAAAGATGTGCGCATCTATCAATCACTCTCGTATGCGTGTGAATTCAACAGGACACAGCTCCACGCCTTCTTGTCTATTGTATTCAAGACTACGGGAGTCAAGAAGAATTTTACCTCCCTAACCAGGTCGTTCCGAAACCTGGATGTCCCGAGAGAACCCTCTATACTGAACGACAAAGTGCGTGGTTCTCATCCCGCATGAACATGTCTCACACAGGAATCCTAGGAATTCCAAGTATACCTTGATGTCCTCGGTAAAGGTGGCATGACCGGCCCTCTTAACTATTATAGAACTTCCAAGCACCGCCACGAAGAAGAAGAAAGTATGTCGTTATCTCGGTTCTACCCATGTCTTATCTTTAGCCGTTCCTTCCACGTTAGGAGCCGGCCTCCCAGCCAAACTTTCACCGAACCTCCCCGTTCTCTTCATGTGGGGAACGGCAGACTCCACTGTTGCCCCGGCTGCCGTCCAGAATGCGAGAAAGTTCATCGCACAACTTCAGGATGTTGCGTTTGAAGGACGGGGGCATTGGCTCATGGTCGAGGCCAAGGACGAGATTACTAATAAGGTAATCAGCTGGCTACGAGATCTGACTCGTCAGCCGGTGCGCGCAGGAAAGTTGTAAACCTAGCGGAAGGTCTTTATCTCACTTGATATACTTGCAAGAATCTCGATTTGTGTACTTAGCGCTACGCGTTTTTGAATGCCGAAATTGATTAGCAGGCAATAAGTAAACTATTATACAGAACCAACGAAACAAAATCACGATATCTCCTCCATATCCTCATCCTCATCCTCTTCTTCCTCATCCACCTCCATCTTTACATCCCCACTCTGAGGCACATTCTCAGCCTTGATTCCTGGATCCTTAAAGTTGTCCTTGAGCTCCCACAATCCATTGTATTCACCACTCCGATGCAAAAATGCCACCTCGGAGAGCACTTCCTTGAGGTACACTTCTGGCTGTTGAGTCTTTTCGCGCAGGGGCTTGATACCCCAACGAGGCGGGTCGCGGAAGAGCGTGAATATTTGATCGAGGAGCTGGTTCCGAGGCATACGGGCCATACGCTCGAACGTGCCTTTGGCGAATTTCGGTTTTGCTTTCTATAGAGGTCTCAGTAGCTGTACTGCAGAGAAAAAAAGAAGAATGAAACGCACGATGAGGTCGCCAAATGCCTTTCCAGCGCCGACACCGACACCACTGCTGAGACGGTTGATCCCGCCGCGTCCACCGGCCACGCCTGCGTCATCAATCATACGTATTTGTCGGAGACGAGTGTTTGATTGTATATGGCGAGCACGCATCTGCTGTCGATATCGCTCTGTAAACCTCGGCCGCAGATTACACTCGTGCTTTACACGACCAGTGAGAATAGTGGTGCGTGCGCGGGAGTTGGTCGTCGCCGCGGCGGCAGAGGTGGAAACCGAAAGCGAGGGATCTTTCGGTCGTTCTGCGACGACGAGCTGGTTGTCGACGTTGTCCTGGACCATATCTAGCTCATAGCAGTCGGGCTCGGGGCCATCGGGTACTGGTGCGGCGGGCGCAGAGAAAATGGGGCGGTCGACGAGCTCGGAGGGGTCGGCGTTGGGAGAGGGAGGGAGAAAGAGGACGATGCGCGGTTTGCCGGCGGAGCTGGTGTCGTGGTTGTATATTCGTATAGAGGCGAGGTGCACACCCTCTGCGTCGATTGCGGCCCACCGCGCCAACAGGTTTTTGGGCACCTGGTGCAGCGTCGGTCCGTTGTACTCCAAGTCGTTACGCAAGTCTGGGACGCACTTTAACGAGCCACACTCGCCCGTTGCCCTGCTCCAGCATCAGCTCCTCATCGGGATCGGGCTGCGCGTCGTCGTCGTCGCGCACTTCGGCGTCGAACGGCTTCCTGTCGTCGTCGGCAAGACTGTCCATGGACAAGAGGTGTTTGTTTGGCCCAAGATTGGATTCCACAGTGGCTGTGCAACATTTCCAGGATGAACTCTTCCTCATCCAAAGATGAGATAGAAGAGACTTCTGTTCCCGAACGTCCTCCGTCTCCTCCTCTATATACGACATTTGCTGCCAGAGGAGTCCATGTACGAAACAGCACCGTCTATTGGCCGCTCCCAACTCATGTCACGGTCGAATAGCCCCCAACCTTTTCTGCATTCAAGCCACGCGACTACCGTCTCCCCACACCTCAAGCAGTCAATCATGTCGCCTGGAACTGCGACGGGAAGAAGCTAGCTGCAGCGGGGATCGACAAACACCCGAGGGTGTGGCAGCCCGAAAAGAGTGTAAGAACGTCGTCCGCTGCAAATATCCCAACCTGACCTTTGGTGTCAGATGGAATACAGATCCGCATCATTATTCTCTGGGGGTCACTCTGACGACGTGGATTATATATCGTGGAACCCGACGCATCCGGATCTGTTCTGTTCGTCGAGCCAGAGGGAGCGCAGGATTGTTTTCTGGGATACTCGGCGTACGTTTTACACTTTCTCGTGAGCTTTGTCTTGGCTCAAACGTTTGTCGCGTATCCAGAAAGTAGATACATCCAACAGTGCAGTACCAAGGCTGTCCCCGTGCAAACGAACTATTCCCCCGATGGACGCTCCTTACTCTACGCCTCGCCAAACCACCATCTATTCTTCCTAGAGTTGGGAAAAGAAGGAGAAGAGACGAAGGAATCGTGGCGTCATTCAGACAAAGATGCAGTATGCATGCTCTCCTGCTGCTTTTCTACTGTCCTGACCGTAGTTATATATGTACAAAGTTGACAGGCTCAACAGCCATGTTCAACCATGTAGGAGATGGCATAATCCTCACTCATCACTCAGAGCACACCCTCCGAATCCTAGACTATCCAAGTCTCAAGCTCCGTGAGAGCCCTGCTGCACATGTCGGCGGCTGTGTAGCCGTGGCGTTGGATCCCCGTGGAAGGTGGGACACAAGACTTGGAACATCTCCATCCTGCGACCTGACAGACATCGTGCAGGTACCTCGCCTCCGGTGGATTCGACTCGATCGTGAACATGTTCGATTTGAATGAGTGGATCTGTGCGCGGACAATCACAGTTTCCGAGTAAGTCTTTCCCTCGTCTCTCTTCGAGACGCGCAGCTTTGAACGACATGGCAGAAACGCAATCAACGCTCTAAGTTTCTCCCACGACGGTGAATACCTAGCAATCGCAAATGCTGGTAACTACATCGACATTGTGCGCTTTTCCATCATTTCAAGGATCCGTTGTATGATCTCAAGTTCTGTTGCTGACAGTGTGCGACTGAGACCGGTGTGCCATTGCACCGCATCCCTGCCCTCGCTCCTTCGCCAACTGTCTCCTGGCATCCATCCAAGTACGTCATAGCCTACTGTGGGCAGACTAAATTCCGTGAAGCTGGTCCTCCCCCAGTTGGGGTGATCAGTATGTTTGGTTTGCTAGAATGAACACCCTGAGAAGGATGTATACCTACTTCTGTCTTCAATGTTTTTTTTTTCGTAGGGGAAGTCGAATGCTTGCAATTGAAATGACAAGTAACAAGTGCATTGATTGAGCAGCTCAATGAAAGAACCCAGACGTCGATGCATAGGAGAGAAACCATGAAGACAAAGAGTACAGGCATACGCAACAAATCAGTACATCGAGAGCAAAATATAGGACAGCTATAACGAATTCCGGTGCAAACAAGCGAAAGGTCCAATAGAACGTACAAAATCCGAGCATGAGATTCCGAATATGATGAAGATCCAACGTGGGTCATTCCTACAAATTTTAGCAACAAAATGATACATCAACGAAACGAAGAGGTGAAATCACAGAACGAAATTCCGAAACGGAAAACAGTGTCCTGAGTGAGTAAAACCAAACGCCAGGTATGGATTGATTCGCACTCGAAGTTTTTACAAGAAGCCTGCGTGTCCAGATGAATGGCCACACTAAAGAGAACTCAATCCTTTCGCAAAGTACCTCGGATGTTGGTTGTATCAAATTGAACGAGCTTCAACGGCTTCAGATCTTTCACTCTAGAGCTGGCAGAATCTGGCTTGGCATTCTCATTCTGCATAACAGCTGTACCTTGAGCTTTCTGCCTCTTCCCGAGAGCCAGAGGACGAACAGGATTCAACACCGGGCTAACGGGTATGTTGTTGTCGCGGTACTGCAAGAGTGCAAGGGGGCGCAGGTTTCCTCCAGGAGAACCAGGCTTTGAGTCAGATTGGGGTGTATCTGCGTTAGATCTTTTACCAAAGTCGATGACCTTTGGTATGAAATGTCGAACCGCCCGGGTTGACCATTGAGCCAAGGCGAGCATCGGAGAAGCCATGGTCGTTTCGGCGTTGGGGGTCGTAGGTACTGGGTGATCATCAGATCTAAGATGGAGAACACTCGAGGGAGGTTTTTCTTCTGACAGGGAAAAAGGATGGCCAGGACATTTTGACGTGGGGTTATTCACATGGATATTATGTGGTGTGCTCTGTGCCTCAGGGTCCTCGGCTAAACCAGCTACGAACTCTTCGAAGAGGGTAACAGTAGATGCGGCAGAGAAGGGTGGAGCCATTGAAGAAAGAGAATCTCGAGGTGTGTCGAGGCCATGAGGAACATCGGCACGAAGGCCAAGGGATCGGGTAGACTTGGCACGATCCAGTTCACCAGCGCGTTTGAGAGGGGCTTCGGTCGCTATAGTTGTGGTATAACATCGGTCATTTTTGGTCTTCAAAGCTCTTTGATTCTCTGCACTCGATCTGGACGAAGAGTGCACGTCGTCCTTCCCTATAACAAAACTCGGGTACCTTGGCAAGCTGTAGCGATTCCTCTTGTGACCAAAAGTCTTCCTAGATCGCTGATCCCGTGCGCGATGCGTGACAGGAGTTGAGTGAACTTCGGGAGATGATAAGTCTCCTCTAAATTCTTCCAGCTTCTTCGCGGCTTTTCTTCTCTTATTGTCACTGAAAGTGCCGAGCGGGGAATAATCTCCCTCTGTGACCTTCATGCCATCCAGATTGATACCTGGCACAAGGATAGGTAAGACACCGGCTGTCAAGGAATCGATCTCGTTCATATCATCAACTGGGTCAAAGGAGTACCCGGAGGAATGAGATTTCGTATGGCAAGCAAACCGAGTTGTTCTCATTCTGGGCGGGGTCGGCGGAAGAGGGATGGTCGGAGGGGGGCTAGGAGTCAACTCGTTTGTTGAGTTCTTTGGTCCGTTGATGGAAGAGACAGATCTACTACGAAGATGGACTGATTCGTTGGTTGATTTTGCACCTGTGGCGGATCCAAGGACGTTGTCTGCTTTGGCAGACTGATCCTTCTCTGAAGGACAGGTGACGACGATAGTCTGAGCGAGAGCAGAATAGTGCCTCTGAGCGATCATAATCTTGCCAGCATAGGCAAGACTGTCCCTTGCTTCAGAAAGACGGGAGCTCACGATCGAATCCTTTCTGTGTCGTTCGAATCGAGCACTGGTCTCTGAATAAGATCGGTTATGGAGATTGACAGGGAAATCTGAGTCTTCTTTTCGAATTGGAAGAGGCTGAGTACAAAAGTGGTCATCCTCCACTTCAGGAAGAACAGATAGTTTGGGTATAGGCGGCAACAAGCCCATGACACGACCCATCTTACCCTTGCCTTCGACTGCATTACCATTCGTAATCCAAACATCACCACTGCGGCGTCCTTCAACAACGGTTGGACTTGTGCTCGTACTGCGTTTGTACTCCTTGGAATATCTGAATGGAGCATCGGTGCTTACAACAGGAAGAGCACGTTGTTTGACTCTCGTGTCAGGCTCATGGACATCAAATAGCCCAGAAGGGATTGGAATGGGTGAGCGGGAAAGGACATTGATGGCCAAGATGGGTGAGGATATTGTGACGGACAATATGAAGGCGACTGAAATCCCTGTAGAAGGGGCAAATCTCTGTGAGGCGATAAACAAATAAGGAAGTGACAGCGCCTGTAGAATCTATATAAGCAAGGGAAGCGTGATACAGAAATCAAGAGCAGACTTGCAAGGGGGGCCCAAACGTAAAGTAACCAACCAAACAGACGAAACGTGGATATGTCAATTATGTTTCCAAGCGGAGCAGCAAAGGCTGCGAGGCCTTTCTCAACTTCATGAACTCCACGAACAAAACCATAGCCACCTAGAACCTGAGCACTAGCGAGTTGTGGCTTCTCTGGATGGGAACCCGAGGAAACCGGGGTCATAGTGCGAAGATCTAGGGAGCTAGCATTATGGATGCTGTCCCCTTTCACGGAAGTTGGATAGCTCCAAGCAGACATGGTTGTGTGGGACCCATCTGTAGAGGTCAACCATGAGGTTTGGGAGTCCAATCGGACACGTGGTTGTTCAAGAATTCGGGGAGGAGCTTCCCTTCGGAACGGATCAGGATCACTGAAATTGTGGGCAGCAGACGATACGAGACCATAAGGAGAAGGAGGGACGAGGGGAACATCATTAACACGAGAGCTATGAGCACCAAATGAACAGGAGGATTTCGCTGTAGCAAATGCTTTTTGAAGACGATCAGATCCATAACCGTGATGAGAGGGTACAGCGCTAGTTTGATGAGTAGAAAACGACCACGCCGAAATAGAATCACGACGTGAGCTTGCGTTGGAAGTTATCCAAGAAGCACCTTCACGGATGGCGTCAACATCCTCTGTGGAAAAGGATGGCCTGGACTTTTCTTCCGCCATCTTGGCTGGAGGCCACGGGTCAAATTCTTCACCCAGAGCCGCAAGATTGCGTTTGATGGTGACGAGAGTCCAGATAAGACAAACAAGCGCTACGCTGCTCAAGATAGCGATGAAGGAGGTATAACCGATAATTCCGACGAATAAAGACTGCAGACCGGCGCCTGCAACCACTCCGGCGATACTTGTGGACGTAATCACGAGGAGTACGGTGGGCGCCCAAAGCATCCAATATTTTTCTCCGAATGATACTGGTCTGCCCATGCGAACGTGAAGTAGAGTAATAGATATCACAGTAAGAAGACAAGTTTGCCGGACTGTCATCATGAACCATATCCTTACCGTAGAGGCAGGATCGGATGCATCAGCAAATTCTGAAGGACCGCCAGTAGCTTCATTAATCGCCTGCCATACGAAAATGACTAGCGCCACAACGTCAAGAGAGGCTAGCCATATATGACACCTGTCTATATGGGAAAGAGATCGGAACGTGGGTAGCCCGAATTCGGCCTCGAAAAAAATCAGATTAAAATTTGGGTCATGAGATTTATCTTGTGCATACCGGGGAGACGCGTCTGCTCAAGGGAGACGGAGGTAGGATAGGGATAACAATGCGGAGGATGACGAAAGCCGAACATAAGAACGAAAAGAAAGCGATGGCAACAGCAGGAATCAATGATATCATTGTCTATTTCGTGGGAGGAACCGTGAGATGGCGTAAGGGGCGTTTACCTCTCGTTCAGAAGCAGCGTGTCGTGATGAATGATTCACTGAAGCCCATAAAAATGAATGAGTGCGTTCAGCTTCAGTGATCCCTCTTGTTTGGCCACCTATTTGTACTGGTCAACTTTCGACGTATGGATATCATGTGACTACCTCGCTAGTGGTAAACGATCGAGGCACCGAGGAATGACAGGTGGCAGTGCTGACGCTGTTGATCGGAACACCAGCCGAATCAGGAATCTCAAAAAAGTTACATCTACACGTACACTCTAGGTGGCGCATATGATCCCGGCTCCTTACTTCGCCTGGCCTGTACATCAGTAGCTTGGAAGAGCGAGAAAGACTCTAATTTGAAAAGTGCGATAAGGAAACGTTCAAATTCAAAATAGACCTACATACTGCGGGGTGGGTGATTACATAATAAATATTTATTTGCAAGGATTTATGGAATTTGGTTACTTAACGCCAAGCTTAATAGGCATGCGCAGGGATCGTCCTCCCTTCATGACGCTGTTTTCTCCTACATCTGCAACAGACTGGCCAAAAAGGTTATGTACCAAGATCCTGCCGAATAACACTTTTTGCAATTTTAAAATTGACTAAGGAATCAACGTTAACTTTGAAATAGACAATCGATGTCGTTCTAACAGGTCAATACGTATACTGGCCCCCATCCGGTCCACTCGAACTTTAAAAAGGGCGAAAGCACGCTCAGCGATTATGCTTTGAAATACGTGTACATACAGCAGAACTCATGATCAACGACCATAATCAGTGTGATATAGGCCCGCTGTCCGTGATTGGTTAACCTCACTCGCACCTGATACATAAAATCATGGAATAGAAGATGGAACCGATATTTTGTGAGGGCGTTGAAATGGAACGTACCATATGCATAGAAGGTCGGATCCATTAAGAACCGTGTGCTTCTTTGATGGTAACTCCTGACCACATGTTCATGAATTCCTATCCCGCATGGCTCGCGTGTACGTATACAGATGTGTGTTGAGCCAGGTACTATATAATGGCTGTGATTAAAGTGTTATGCTCTTCATCGTCCTAGGACCATTTTGTTCTCAAGTATTCGCGGGACTTGAGGAAGTCATGGCTGTGCGAATGGTGAAGTTCGGTCTTCTCATAGCTTTGACATTATCGTCTCTGCCATCTTCTGCTCGTCTTCCAGATGGTCGCTTCAACGCCAATATCTTCCGCTCGCCTGGCATTCCTCGTGTTGTTGTGGAGGGTTCGAGTGTGCCAGTTGTCAGTCGTAATGGGACAGAGCTTCCTCCGTACAGCACCGTCTACTACTTCGACCAGTTGATCGATCACAACAACCCATCCCTGGGCACTTTCAAGCAGCGTTACTGGCATACGTACGAGTTTTATGAGCCCGGTGCGTTCTAGTTATCCATCGAAATACTTTGGACGAACATCGTTAACCAATTATTGTAGGCGGACCCATCATCCTCATGACGCCCGGAGAAGGCAATGCTGACGGTAGCATATCACCATCACAAGACAAATCTTTAGCTCATTGTATGGCACAGGGTATTACGGATACTTAACTAATCGGACTATCAATGGTCTCATTGCCCAGCAACAAAATGCAAGCACTGTTGTACTTGAGCACAGGTTCTACGGCTTCAGCAATCCAAGACCGGACTTGAGCGTAAAGAGCTTGAAACTCCATACCATTCAACAAGCGGTTGACGACCTAGTTTACTTCGCTAAAACTGTGAAACTACCCATGCCTGGAGGCGACCAAGTCACTCCGGACAAGACTCCGTGGATTCTCACTGGCGGAAGCTATTCCGGTGCTCTGACGAGTTGGACAATGGTCAGGTAAGTCATTTCAACGACGCTTCGTCATGTACGTCTTATGTGATGACTTGAAAGCCGACCAGGGGTTTTCTGGGCTGGATACGGATCCTCGGGCGTTGTAGAAGCCATTCTGTGAGTTTAGTTTTTATGAGAGCTTGACAATTGAATTCAAATTATGAATCAGGGATTTCTGGGAATACTTCGAGCCCATCCGCTTACATATGCCCGCTAACTGCTCGGCTGACGTACAGGCTGTAATCGCTCATGTCGATAAAACGTTTAGCGGAAACAATGCTACCGCTATTCAAGTGCTCAAGGAAACATTTGGCCTCGGCAATATGACCCATCTTGATGACGTTGCTGGTGCTCGTAAGTCGTTGATCTCCATTTTTTAGACTTTCCTTCTTTTAAAACTGGCATTGTAGTTCGTAACAACTTGTGGGACTGGCAATCTCTCCAGCCTACAACTGGCCCTGGGGGGAAATTCTATCAATTCTGTGACGCGCTCGAAGTTAAAGATGACGTCAACGCACCTGCCAGTGGTTGGGGGCTGGACCATGCCCTTGCCGCTTGGGGGTCTTACTTTAAGAACACTTACTATGCCCAGCGTGAGTACTTTTTATCTCTTCTGATGAACAGTCTCATGAACATCGACCAAGTTTGTAACGGTTTGGATTCTGAGTGAGTTCAGGTGCAGTGTGATAGTCCTTACGGGTTTTCTAAATCTCGTCTCAACCAAGAACCTGCTTGGGTACCTATGACCCAACACAGTCATATTGGACTGACACAAGTATCAACAACTCATGGCGCTCCTGGTTCTGGATCGTGTATGTCGGTTTTGACATCGATACTGGTTGACTGGTCGAAGTCTTATGACTGATCTGGATTCTAGGTGCAATGAAGTCGGTTACCTTCAGGTTAATACATAGACTCATCTTGATTAAGCTAGTGCTGATAGTCAAATCACTCCAAACAGGAAGGCGCTCCAAAGGGTCATCCAACTCTGGTCTCACGCCTTGTTCAACCTCCATACGACTTGGTATGATCCGCTGCACACATCTTCTCAGCTTGTTCAATCTACCCTCTTGTGCCAGCGTCAGTGCCAGTTAATGTTTCCTGAAGCTTTTCCTGAACCGCCTAAAACCGCGATCAGCGAGACTAATAAGGTTTATAAGGGCTGGAATGTCCAGTTGGACCGTCTCTTTTTTGCTAATGGTCAACGTTAGTAGAAATTTGGTGTCTTTGCGCTATGCTTATCGGGACTGTAGGTGACCCTTGGAAAGATGCTACGGTCTCCGCCACTCGACATACCATACAGAGCACACCTCATCAGCCCATCTATATTGGTGACGGCTTCCACTGCTCCGATCTCATGACCCTGGCTGGTCAAGTTGACCCAACCATCAACACAGTTCAAGTTGCTGCTTTGGAGTATTTTCGGACCTGGTTGGCACAATGGAAGCCGAGTACCGCGCCACATACACCAAGTAACGTAAAAGTTAGCCCAGCTGTTACCGACAAGATGGCCATAGTCTACGATGGTGTCCTGAAACCTATCAATGCGTTTGTCAAGGGTATGGGTATTTAGAAGGTGAGTTTTCCCAAGTTCCAAGGATGGATGTACTAACTGGTTGTCAAAAGGAAGAATTTGACACACAGAGATCAAAGTACGATTCTTCGTATGAGACGTGTGCTTTTCACGACCTGACATGGTTATAATCAAGACGATCGACTTAACCATGAGAAGTAGGTGTTGATGTTGATAAACGGGGCTGTAGATTTGTTGTAGTTTGTGTAAACAAGCCGATTTCGAGGAGATACATTGTCCGACTCGAGCATTCACGCAAGCTATCACATCGTAAATTGATGCTGGGCGAGGTGTCAATCCACGGATATTCTCGAACTTCTGTTCGTGTGGGACCGAGCTCCTTGGCTAGGACAGTGTACAACTATTCTACTCTGTCATCCCGTCGTAACTATCAAGTTAAAATCACTTGTATAATACGGCATGTCTTGATTCCTTCCCTTCAAATCAGACGCAATCCAACCCTTGAAGAACAACAAGTGATTACAATTGAACGTTGAGAGGAGAGACACCGTCGGCAATTGCAACGCATGCAAGAAGAAGGTCAAAGAAGTCATCCACCTAGAATGTGCATGGAGCTCAATTCCAAGTCTGCCAGCTATTTGTCGGACGCACCTTGACCGAACGGGCCACCAAACAATTCTTTCCACCCGCGCCCCATGTATCATCGCACATCTGATAATCCCAAATATCCACGACGGTTTCCCCTCGTGTGTGAGTTCCCGAAAGCTCGACATCGACACGTTTTCGCATAGTCGTGAATAAATCTGGCCGGGATACGTAAGCAATGGTCAGAGCATCGTGAAGAGGGGGTCCATAATCGAAACCAAAGGTAGCTTTGTAACTGTTGGCGAAGAACCCTATGAGGGTCGAGAGGGTATGGCGGAGGATAGTCGCGGCTGGAGGAAGAGTCTCTGCCTCCGGCATCCCTGGAGAGAGCAGTTGTGTGTGAATAGCTTTAGTTACAATAGCTGTATGGGAAACGTTAATTGGAATCATCACAGTCCTTACTGGTGCGTCGAGAACGATCTGTACAGCATGTGCTGGCGAGCGGACATGAATGTACGAAGGAGTGTAGATGACAACACTCACGATCGCAAATGATGTTGAATTCCGCAACAGCGGAGCGGTTGCCCATGCCAACACCACCTCCCATGAACACAAATTCTTCCACTCCAGGAAGCAAGTCAGGATACGATGCAACAAAGAGTGCGATGTTCGTCATTGGCCCGCACGAGACTACCGTAACCTTCTTCCCCGCGCCCTTGTTCCATATTTGTTTGATAGATTTTGCCATTCCCTCAAGTGCATTGATAGGTTCCCCATGATCATCAGTCGCAAACCATGGAAGAAGTCGCGGGTCATCTGGATGAGGCAAGTTTTCCACACCGCCGAGACCGTCGGGACCATGTATCTCGGGATCATGCTTTACAGGTACGATAAGCGGTTTATCTGCGCCACGGTACACCTTCACATTAGCTTTGGAGCCGAATGCGAAGAGGCAACGGGCTGCATTGATCGCAGTGTAATGGCTGGGTGCATTGCCATGCACCTATAAGATTCTAGGGCGACTCGAGCAGGATAGAAACCAGTAACGCTTACTGTGGAGACGCCAAGAAGTTCAATATTTTGACAATGTAGAGCTAAGAGGATAGCCGTCGCGTCATCATGTCCCTGTGCACAGCTAGTTAGTCGTCCGTTGAGCATGGAATCATCAATGAAGGATGCTAACTGGGTCAACATCTAACCACAGGTATCTCGAGCTCATTTCGAGCAGTCAAGAATGAGATTGATTTCTGCCACTGATTTTAATGTTATCTATCTTCCGAGCGCTGGACGCCGTTGTGTCCCACCTCACTGGCACGCTGAACAGATTAGTAACAAGTTTCAGTTATGGTTCTGAGGAAAAGGACTCCTCTGGCACGCGTCGCGTCTGCTGTCGTAGACCCCTGGGTCTGCAGTTGTAAGCCGATAAGGAGTAGGCTTACAGCTGATGCACACATGATGGATCAACACAAAATCGCCCTCGTAACAGATAACCTTGATATGTACGGACCTTATTGTCCATATATTGTATAACTGTAGCTGGGAGTTCCATACTGGCCGAAATTCAGAATTGGTGATGTTGGTATGTCTCTCGAACTCCTTCCTTGACAAGTCTCGGCCAGATGGGATGACCTACTCCTAACGTCGTGCACATTTGACATTAGAGCCTGCCCTCGAAAACCATTTGATGATTGCGATAACATGTCCTCTCAGCAGGCATAAGGAAGAACGGCCACATAAATACATGGATATAGTAAACAAGTGCGGATAGTGAAGCTAGTGAAGTCCGAAAGATAGATAACGAGCAAGATAGCAATGCGATGACGGTTCCACCAATAGAAAGATATCACACAATACCAAGTTGGATATCCCGCATCTGGACCGATGCAACCATCGGCTGGTGTATCGGACTGATGCTCATGGCTCCTAACGATTTTCCTAGACCAAAATCATCCGTACTTGACTTTGTCCGTGGTATAAGCAGTCCACTCGATTCCAATCCTTCTGCCCTTGTCTCGTGCGTCTCTTCTTCTTCTTCGTCTTCTTCTTCTTCCTCCTCCTCGTCGTCATCAAGCGCGACACTGGACCACTCTCGGTATATGCCTTGAATATACGTGTGTGATTTAGGTAGGCGGTATGGATCAAAAGGGAAAAAAGTGTTGAGTTCCGGATTTGTTGCCTCATCGAGTAAAGAGGGAGGGATCGTAGAAGCTGAACGAGCCTGCTGCTGACTCAAAGTTGCGCTCTGTCGTGTGCGCTCTGTGACCATGGAATTGTTAGGAACATAGTCTGATCGTTTGTTGGCCTCCAGGATGGTATAACAATAGATAAAATCCGTCGCATGAGCTATACGAGCAAATTGTGCTACGACGTTGGTCGAGCACACCTGATGAAATGCTTAGTCAATAAACCGTCCAGGACAGCTAACAATCAGACGTACCCGCAGAGGATTGAGAATCGAGGTGACAACCCGCTGAAGAACTGCTAGTTGCGGAATCCACCTGTTACCACCCTCTGCCTTCCTCCCGATCAATAACTCATCATCGCCTTCCTTATCTTCCAAGAGATCGCGCCAACGGAAACAGAAGATCAAAAAGACCGCCTGCGCGATCGCATAAAACATTGTATGCTGTGACATACCCCCAACCTCGACACCTGTCCCGCCTCCACGCATGATTTCCTCTACACCATCAAGATGCACCCTGAGGAAATCACAAAGCACACCTACCACGCGTCGTGTATCTTCACGGTCGACAAATACTGCACGACTAACAAAGCTGCCGATGTATGACGCCGCGGCGGCACGGGTGACAATCGGGGTATTGATATGAGCGAGCCCATCTGGACTGGTTGCAAGGAGTGCACGTTCGACAAGCATGCCTTGGAAAATGTCCGAAAACTCGGGGTCGAGGGAAGTATACCAGAAGACGAGAAATTGTGTATATCGTGACTTGAAAGTGCGGAGAATGGTGCGATCGAAGATAGCGAGGAGGGTATGGAACTGAGTTCTAAGGACACTCATGCGGCACTCGGGTGAAACATCTGCGGGCTTTTCTTGGTTTGACGAGGTCGGGTTCCTTGTTGATGGAGATTTTGGAAAAACACTCAAAGTGCTTGTGGGCATCGACGGAAGTGACAGAGACGATGGATCATCGACAGGAGGCAGGTCAGGAAGTGGTGGTGGACGTTGAAGATCTGTGGTCGTAATCAAGGCGTGATTGCGGTGAAAATGATCAAAAATGAGTGTCAATATGGAATCTAATTTCTTCACCATGTCTTGCAGGTGGACAATGTTGGGAGGAAGTTCGGTTGTTTTAATATCGTCATCCATATCTTCAGCATTTGATGAAATATCGCTCAAATCCCCGTCGTCGTCGTCACTGTCGTCTTCAGAATCAGTGTGGTCTCCTTCCTGACCAACAACTGTATCAAAAGGGTCCAGCTCAAAAAGGTCTTCTTGACCGGTTTCTTGCTCATCTAGTTCTTCTAGCTCAACTTGTACTTCAACCTAAAAAATACTTCCATTAGATCGCATCATGTTCTAGGCCAGCAAGTTTGCATACATCTATCTGAATTGCACGGTCAACAATGATTGCCAAGATTTTATCGGCGAGTTCGGGACAATACGCTGAGACGCGCAGTAGGTTACGAATATATGTGGTGTGCGTAATCTCTTTCTGGCGCTTGTGGGGGAAGTTGCATACGAGAAACGGTTGCAGGGTCGATGGCAGGGTTGGAACCAGAGACAGTAGATGCTGGAGCATGTAGTGCAGTCTATCATAGATTATTCGACGGGTCAGAGGGCTTGACGATCCTTCTGGAATGCATGCAGCCAGCGCTTTGAGGCCAGATTCTAGAAAATCTTGGATATAACATCACGTTTATGGTAAAAAGAGTAGGTACGTACGATATGTAAATCCTTGCGCGATCTTTTCAAGAACAAGAGATAAATACTCTGGTCGCGCACTGATCAACATCCCAATGAAGTCTGTGTAGGACTTGACCGTCGCGGAATCGAGCATCGTCCAAGGCATGCCGACAATAGCGTATACAAGGCCAGCATGAGTTCGCTCGAGTCGTGAGACGACATGGGAGAGGGCAAGAAGCCATAGACGTAGTTGTGGGAGCTGGGACGCGCCATCTGAAGACGTCATGTTTGGATTGAACTGATTGACTAGTTCATCAAAGGGCTCGGTTTCTCCCTAGGAGGTACATGAGTTTCATGGAGGCGTCTGGATCTCGATGCAGAACTCACGATAGTCTTCTGCTGAAGTGCATTATTAACGAAGGATAGATACATGTCCTTTTTATACTTTTCATCCTGCTTGACCCTAGAATTTGTGGCAATGGGTCGACGAACAAGAAGAGACGAGATAGAGTCTGATTTCTCAGGCATGGGCCGCTTAGGATCGACTGGAGATTTTTGGTGCGTGATGAAATCGATAGACTTGGGATTAATAGCTTTCGGGCCAGATTTAGGCACTCTATAGTTGAACTGAGAGTGTCTGGAGTGAGGGTCCATAAGAGCACCTCCGGCAATCTTATATGTCAGTAAGGAGCCAAAGAGCCAAGACCTCCACTGTGAAGAGACAACAATTTTTGATGGCTGAAGTAATCCGTCAATTCAACGCTCTGGCCTGGACGTGACTACTCTTTCCTCCGGCTCTTTCCTCTTATTGATTATTATGTCGACAACGTTTTCCGCGGCCCACCGAATATACGTCAAATCACTATACAGGCGCTACCTCAATAATGCGCTCGACTGGTCAATTAGAAGGGACTTGTGGAGGGCGCAAGCTTTGCAAATTAGGGCTGAGTTCGAGCGCAACCGGTGCGGTATAAATGAAGATTCTACCGAAGCTCTCTGACTCTTGCAAAAATTCAGCAATGTTCATGATCCTCGAGCCCTGGCTGTTATCTTAGAAAAAGCGGAGGCTGATCTGGAATCCAGGAGACACCCCGATCCTTACATTGGTGAGAAGCTCTCGACTGTACATCGGAAGTTTCTGAAACAGTGCACAATAGCTCCAATGTTTCCTGGTGGCACAAAATGGTATGTTGCCATTCTACGACATGAACGAGACTGATTATAATCACACGTAGGGAACGAAATACTCCAGTATGGACGTTTTATAATTAACTCGCCAAGTTAACTCACGATATTGTCAGCCTCCAATGGGCCCTTTGTACCACCACGAAGCTGATTGCGTTGATCATTAGAGGAAAAGCCGGGCCGTAGAGCGTTTTTGATGGAAAGAGCTGACACAGAGATGGCGCAGTGCGGGACGGCACTTGTATATATTTTCAATCACATGGTCCCACTTCTTGACGCACGTGTTCTGGTAGACTCCTTATACTAATCAGCGCTTTACCACTCCTCTTCCATCTACCACCTTACATGAACTATATTCGGGGCGCTGTTAATGCCATCAGCGCTCCGTACCAGTACTACAAGGATCTACCTCCAATAAATCCCTCGACCCTTACTGGTGCTATTGATGTCATAGTTATACAACGGCCGACCGACAATGGCGACACAGAACTCGTTTGTTCACCTTTTCACGTCCGTTTTGGAAAATGGCAGGTATTGCGACCATCGGAGAAAAAAGTACGTATATACAACGTGTATAAGACTGTCGCAGCTAATATCATCTTCAAGGTTAATGTCTTCGTAAATGGACATCCTATTCCGTTCAACATGAAGATCGGGGAAGCTGGCGAAGCTTTCTTTGTCTTTGAAACGGATGGCGACGTCCCGGACGATCTCATTACAAGCCCAATCCTTCGTCCTACTCGTCCAGACGAGTCGACAGCCGGCGCCGACAGTCTCGATGTGACGGGTACGGAACTCGAGCCGAAACTTAAGCCAGATGATCAAGATGTAACACGCGTCAAGAATGAGGAGTCTGCTTCAAGACAGTCTTCTGATGACCAAGAACCTGATTATCTAGACCTTGACGCTCAACCATTGAAACCTGTGCAGGTAGACGAATTAATTAAGGATTCTAATCCTAACGCAAAGCAGACTGTCACCCAGCTCCTTGATGGACAACCTGAAGACCAGAGAGTGGTTCCAGGCCTTCCATCTCCACCACTGACTCCTACACATAAACTCTTCAATCTTACTCCTGAGATGGCTGAACAAGAACAACGCGTAGACGCGGCACTCAATTCATCCAAAGATCATATAGACGTTCCTCAAGTCAATTTTCATGGAGGTAGGCGGTATGTTGCTTTGTGGCTATCTACCTCACCTGGTGTTACAGATGTAGCCCTTGATGCTGAAGGTTACCACTCTCATCACAGTCGCAAACGGTCGGATCGTATCATAACATCGTCAGAGCCAGAAGAGTTTACATTCCCTACTCAAAGCGTACCAAGTACGTCAGGTGCTTACTACAGTGTTGTAAAACTAACGCTAGAAATCCTCTAGGATTGACTACACCATCGCCTGTTCGTGGACTTGAAAACAGTCTTGAACTCTCTCATTCTCTTCCCTCGTCTGTTACCTTTCCAATGTACCGTGCAGCCTCTGAACCTCCGCCCGATATTGGGGAGCATGCCGATGCGATGTCATCATCTCAGAATCGAGCCTCTTCATCGAAGATGAAGTTACCGCCTCTTTCGCCGGTTCAAGAGTATTCATGGGAATGGGGAGCGTTCCCTCAACCATCTCCAGTTAATGCTTCTTTTACCAAAGGCGGTCGGATGGAGAGCACACTCGTGAGGTCGTGGGTAAAAGGCAAAGGAAAGGCGAATGACCTGCAGAAGTCAGGTATCACAGGATTGAACGAATCTGATGAGGATAATGGCGCGAGCGTCAACCATGAACACGACCATGTGCGAAGTCGTAGTGTGCCTCCGGAACTAGAAGGAAGTCCGCAACGAAGATTGAAGGAACTTGTAGACCACTATGATGCCTCCAATGATCCAGAAGATGACGATGTAGACGAAACCTCTTTTGGAAAGGGAGGGATACTGCGGCCTAGTAAGCGCGATCCTAGCCGGTTTGCGTTGCAGATTGAGGGTCGAAGAATCATTTTTGAGTTGAGCATAGTGTCCACATCAGAAAGACAGTCAGATGGTGCATTGTCTGATCCAGAAGAGGACACTCGCTTGGGCTGGAGAAGTAGACATGGAAGAGTGCGTGATTTCATGATATTTGATGGACGCGACGAAGTCGAGGCAGCCAGACTATTTGCTCTCGGAAAGGTTGATTATAATAGATTTTTGGACAACGACGATGTAGTGGAAAGCCCCTGGCTTGTCATAAGATGGGCTGGTAACCAGTGCGTCATCACCATACCCTACTTTGCGATTCGTTCTGAACATATGCAGGTACATCACTCGTGGTGATGGATCTCCACTCATGAATGCACTTGTTTCATGGCGGAATGCAACTCTTGAACAAAGAGTATTACAGCCACCATCGCGTCCTACGTCCCCAGTTTCCGACGGAGACATCGACGAGATCAGGCCAGCAACTCCCCCGCTTCCATCAGACGAGCAGCAGCCCGAGGAGAGGCATCATCACCATAGGTCAAAGTCAGAACCTCCGGAGGAAGCCCAAGGTACACCAACTTCCTCCTGGGTGAGATGGTGGAGCCGAAGCAAGAAGACTGTCGCACCAGATCAAGCACAGCCTGAAAAAAAGACGCCTCTTATACAGCAAGAACGCCCTGGCATGCGTGAGTCGTCATCCGTACCTATTGGGAATGTAAGTAGCAATGCACGACTTACATCGCTAGGCGAACTGATAGTCTTTTCTTAGAAGGCCACTACTCTAGTTCATGATTTCAAAAAACTTTCCAAGGAGATTCAAGCAGCCGAGTCAGCTCCTGCATATCCTTCTACACCTGTTCAAGCACCTGCCAAGATTCCAGTTCCTGCGTCAACTTCCGTTTCACCGCCAGAATCGCGGAGATTTGCAAAGACGTTGCGTCTCAGTTCTGATCAGCTTGTATGTCAGCTTTTCACTGGAGTGTGGAAGAAACCATTGACTATCCATCTCAATGCTATAGAAAAGTTTAAACCTCAAGCCTGGGGCCAATACTATCACGTTTTCGCTGTCTGCCTCTGGTGCAGTTGCGTGTACGGCGCGGATTTTTGTTTGGGACTCAACAGATCTAGTTGTCGTCTCTGATATCGATGGCACAATAACAAAGTGAGTATCTCACCGGCCCTCTGTCGACTGTTTTTGATGTTAAACGGTTCAAAATGTAAGGTCTGATGGGCTAGGACATGTATTCGCAATGATCGGGCGTGACTGGACCCATCTTGGTGTTGCAAAGTTGTATACCGATATCACGCGAAATGGATATAAGATTATGTATCTCACATCGCGGGCTATCGGCCAGGCAGACGCAACACGCGCTTACCTTGAGGGTATAAAACAGAACAATTACCAGCTACCAGAAGGTCCGGTCATTATGAGTCCTGATCGGCTCATGACTTCGTTACATCGGTACGATATTCAAATCCACGTATCTGCTTGAATTTTTCTCGCTCATGTGCTGCCGTCAGCGAGGTCATCCTTCGTAAACCGGAGGTCTTCAAGATGGCGTGCCTGAGAGATATTCAAAGGTTATTCGGGGAAGCCTCCCGAAATCCTTTCTATGCTGGTTTCGGTAATCGCATCACCGACGCTTTGTCTTACCGCAGCGTCAACGTTCCAAGCGCTCGCATCTTTACGATCGATTCCACGGGCGAGGTTAAAATGGAACTGCTTGAACTGGCGGGGTACAAGTCCTCGTACGTTGAGTCTAACTTCAAGAAATAATTGCCGACCCTAATTGAACACAGATACATACACATGACGGATCTAGTAGACCAGATGTTTCCATCAATACACCGCAAGTGGACACCAGAATTTACAGACTTCAATTACTGGAAGACGCCTGTTCAAGACTTTCCTCTCCCAGATCTCTCACCTCCTTCACCTGCACTCAGTGCTCGATCAGACACGAGTACCCTCGCACGATTGCGCAATTTCAGTCTTGTGCCTGGTCGCCAGAGCTCAACTCCTGTATCACGGGCGTCGCCTTCGCCAGATGAGGGTCGTGGGCGTAGCTCGCATTTGAGGCAGATGTCATCACTTGAGAGGCTAAGCAGCACCCTCGGCTGGACCCAGACGAGCAATGACGGTCGACGGAGCGTGAGCCCGGCGTCGTCATATGACTCAGATGACGAGGGTGCGAGCGACGGTGAAGGTGGACGCAAGCGGGAGCGTCGGCGCAGCATGACGAGCATGCCGGGAACACTTGATGAGATGCATTTTGGGATGGATGATGAAGATGAGCCGTTCTATGGTAGTGATTATGAGGGTGAAGACGGTGAAGTGGGGCATCTGGCGCATGAGCCAGAGGAAGCGGGTGAAGAAGACTTTGATGAGGATTTGCTGGTAGCTGGAGAGATGAAGAATGTACCATTCCTGTGATATGTGCTTGTGTTAGAATAGAGTCCATCCGGTCTATAACTAATGGTTCAACTCTACAATATCCTGTGACATGTGCTTGTGTTACAATAGAGTCCATCCGGTCTATAACTAATGGTTCAATTTTTCAATTATGCGTGAACTCACAATATTCCCAATGCCTTCTTGCTGGATTACGGCGGTCACGGGCCGGACCACATGCCGCGGACCGACACATGTTTGGCAAAGATGATGGGGGGCAAACACTACTTGAACATTCAAGTGGACCATGAGGTGGGGCTTGACCTTAAGACGCTTTCTTGTTTTTCAATGGCCGCTCCATCCCAGTCAGCTCGTGACTCTGCCATAGGCTCTCCCAGAAGCCAAAGGTCTGTTAGAAAGGATCTGTCTACGCCACTCCATGAACAACAGTCCGTCTCCGCACCGGCGCTCCGTGCCGCAGATGAGAATGCCTTGAATATCGACTCTGTGGTGCTTGACTCGGGGACAGCTCAACAGCCGCATACACCAGGGTCATCCCGCATTACTAGTAGTAGTAAAGGCTTTGCTAAACTTAGTCAACTGGCTAAGAAAGTGATGAGAAAACCCAGTATTGGCGATTCTCAACGCCGTGCAGAAGAAGGTCGTCCGTCGGCTTCAGCTCGTGGTTTCTCGCCACTAGGAGCATCGCCCGCTGGATCTTCCTCCCATACAATACATGACACTGACGCATATGAAGGGACCACTGCAGTGAGCCATGAGAATCACGGAGCACTTACTATCGCGCAGACCTTCGGCAGCCCTATCTATGTCGAGCCTAAGCCAACAAATGACTATGCCAAGATGGAATCGCCGCGTGCCTCCATCGTTTCTTTCAATTCATACATACATCGCGTCAGACAATTCTTTCATGAACTCAATGACCTTCCTTGGGTTGCTGAACGCGTCACCGTTGACTATATCCCAGGTGCGGAAAGAGATCGACGCCGGCCTCGCGTCAACCGTCCCACTTCCTGGTACGGTAACACACCGCACTCTCGGCGCCATTCTCTGTTCTCAGACAGCCTGTCGCCCACTTCTCAGCCCTCGCAAGCTCGACTGCCACCTCCTACCCCGCTGCATGCACCTGCACTCTACCGTTCAATTTCTGCTCAACAAGAGCACCCGCAAACTACTCCGCCCCAGCCAAATGTGTCGTGGCAGACAATAGATCCAAACAACCCGTCCGATGCCCCGTATGCAATTGTAGTCCCGTCCAACTGGTCATTTCATCAACCTTTGCCTTTGAATTATATCGAACCCACTGGTCCAATTCAACAATCACAATCTGGAATACGCTCTTCACCTGAACCCCAACAGACAGCGAACCCATCACCTACCATCCCACAACAGCCGGCGTCGACATGGTCGTACCCTGGCAGACCTACAGATGGCTTTCAACGATTCGTCCCGATTGGAGAAACATATCCCACCGGATACGTGCCATACGAGCAAGTGGAGAGTGTAGAAGCAGCGTATCAAGATCGGAGAATACATCCACGGCCTCAGGATTTTGCACCTCAAGATCCTGTACCCCAACCGTCATTGGCGGGGACTGACGCAGCACAGACACCCCATGGTGAATTTGGAATAGATGCGCCGCAGACAGCTCGAGGCTTGGATGGGCCGTTCACCACGTCTTTGGGGCAAGCCGGGAGCGCCAGTCTCCCAGTATCCAGCGTACAGACGCCTTACAATCCTAATGATCAACCCTCAATAATCGCCCCAATACCACGCGAGGCTTCGTGGTCTACTGCGCCTCCACCTGTAGCAGTTCTAGCAGATGCTGAGGCTACCCCACGAGCGACGGTAGTGTCACTTGGATCGCCAAGGAACCCGCCATCTGCCGCAGCGAGCCGTACAACCCGGCGCAGTCACGGTCGCGCTCCTTCTGTCCACACAGTGCAAAGTGGTAATAGTACGCCATCTGTTGCTTCGAGCCATGCGAGTCGAGTGCCATCCGCCGCAAACCAGACACAAACACGGAGCCGACCGCCTTCTCTAGCGCCGAGCCATGTGAGCCATCCACCATCTGCAGCTGCACCTGCGATGACCCAAACTCCGAACCGGCCGCCTTCCGCTGCGCTGAGCCACGCAAGTCGAGCGCCTAGTGCACGTGCAAGCCAGAGTCGACCAGTGTCTGTTGCACGAAGCCATGCGAGTGGTACGCCCCCTGCGGGAGCTCATACGCCAGGGCCAATGCAGTTTCCTCAACCTGTTATCCCACCGCTTGCATAAAATCCTGGTTTCTACACCCTATCTGACATTATGCCTCAGAAATTATGAAACGTGTCATGACATGACACGTCAAAATGGTACCATTTTGATCTCATTTATCGAAGAAGAGATTGATCTACTTTATCATGGACTCTGACTTTTCTATCGTCGGTTTGTCTGGTACACTGCTGGTTCAAGGGATGGAAATACTGATAGATGAATGTATATACCATTTAGTAGATTCGCACATGTAAGTACTTTCTTACAGCCTAACTAACTATGGAAGGCTGTCCGATTCCTATGACACAATTAAAAAAGTACATACATAAAATCCATATATCCATCCAGATCGTAAAATGTCATAGATTATCAGCGTGAGTCATAGGTTCGACTACGTGGACGCCCACCACTCGACCCAGCCAGCTCCATCCAAGAAAATCAATTTTGCTCGAGAAACGCATAGTGCGTACTCTCCGTTTCTCCTCTCATACTTTGAATCGCTTGGTTCAAATCTTCACGTCCAATAGAACCCTCGTACAACCCTGCCGCATGACTTGAGGCCGGCGGAACCCCAGAACTTGATGATGCTTCCATTGCATCGTGAGAAGCAACATTCATTCCGATTCTTATCTGAAAGGACGACCCGTCGCTCACTGATCTTTGGTCTCTTCGCTCTGGTATCACGACCTTTGGAATGACAACCTTTGCTGGCGGCAGTCTATGCTTTTCTTGTGCATCGTGGACTTTGAGAGCACCTCTCTGTGAGGCATGGATTAATGTCAATATCAGTTGCGAATGTTCATGAATCTAAGGGTCGGTTACCTGTAGAGACGTTGAAAAGGAGAGTACAAGACAAAGAAATCTTCAGGCTGAGGCGCATCCTGGGAGTTTGGATTTTCGCCAAAATATGAGCATAGTCCTCGAAATTCTCCGTCCAGACTATCCCTCATGTTCTTCGGCGCATCAACGCTGGGGCTGATTTTCCTCCGCAAAAGGCTTGGTCGGCTCAGTAGATATCTTACAGTTCATCAAAGTCAGAGGACCTTCACCTGCATGACCTAAATGAAGCGATCATCAGGTATGGATATATCATTTTTTGAATCTGCTGCAACTTGTGCTAAACCGCCGACTAGCGAGTTCACTGAGCAGAACAATCTTTGCGCTGAGACTAGATCGGAATGAGCGTGATTTTCAACTACTTTTGTAGGACATGCGTACTGCGAGCGGCAGCGTCTAAGTTAGGAAGCTCTTCGATAAAGTTAACAAGAGAAGGGGGTCTGCGTGGAAGCATGCGAACAACATAGTGAAGTAGAGTAGGGCAGTCAGAAGTGCCCTTCGCAGTCTTCGTCTCCTTGAGCTGTGTACGACATCCAGTACATATCTCAGCTCGTTCGTTGACCTTGAGTAATACATCAAGCTTGAAACCACGTGTACTCCTTCTGAAAGAAGATCCGTTGAGCGCATTACCAACGGATGGCGCTGCCGTACATATGTATAAGAGAGAATAACACGAGAAGGCCACTCTTACCTGTGAAACCTGTTTGAACTTTAACGACGACCGTAATTCACGAGATGCTTTCCGTAAAATGTTGAGTTCTGGTTGTATCTCAACGACGTCGAGATCAAGCTTCCGCCGATACAACATGCACCCAAGACGCTCTGCAAGACGAGGGACTTTCATGATCTAGACATAAGAATTAGAAACCATAGAAACTCTAGGCACGAACGTGTACCCTCGGTCAAGTATTGATCTGCCTTGGCGGTCGTGGAAATTTTTGGTATGCAGTTGTCAACTTATGGACCTCAATTCATACATCGAAAGCTTGTCGTCATTGGGGTCAAGCAAAGCTCTCCAAATCTCAAAATACCACATCTTGATTTTAGACAACATATTGACTATAATAATAACACTAAACTCCCCCAAAACCAGGAAACAAGTACTTGACAACTCACAGAAATTGTTGGCACGAGGGATATCCAGAGGAGTCGTAACGTTGGGACTAGTGATCTGACAGTGAGTTGTAGGAGTGTTGTTGATGATGAAAGCGATCTACAAATCTGTTATATCGAATTCGAATGTCCGGATAAAACGTCTCCCCAGACAGTAGACCCCACATTTGGACCAGTAAGTTTATTCTAGAAAAATAATCTGAGTCTTTTATCGGGACACTCAACTCTAGATTACTAGTTATGTCGAAGTCAGCTGGTGTTGAAACAGGATTGTTGGATCCTGTAGGCATTGGAGGTGGGGGATAACCAAAGACTCCTGTATTGATGGTGGTGGTGGTGGCGGTGGTGGCGGTGGCGCGATGGTTAGCCATTGGATGACTGAGATGGAGAGAGCGGAGATAGAGATGAAAGTCCTTCCAATGAAACAGCGAGTAAGCGGCAATGGTGATGATGCTTGATGGTGGTGGTGGTGGTGGCAGCGGCGGAAGTGCCCAGCCATCATCCTCAAGGTCTACAAGAATATTCTTCACATCGTCAAACACGATCAAGGCATTGACCACATCTAAGTTCTGCAAAGGGACCCAGTGACAAGGATAATCGGCACGACTAGTTCAAGTTCAACTTGGACACCTTCGGGAGGACTAGCTTAGGACTGGCATAGACGCGAGAGAACGACCGTTCAAACAGCACAATCGGTCTATCAGTATAAGAGATCGTTGCCAAGGATGACAGCCCATAGTCCAGGCAACCGCCATATATATATTCTTGCACGTGGACCATCGAAGTGAAGTTCTTTGCAGGAAAACTAATGCTATCATCACCTTTGTTCTGGAGTCAAATGTTTCTAATTTTACAGCTTTACTTTTACACAACTCGAACAAAACAAGAAAAGCAAGAAGAGGAATCATATATGATGAAGATCCGTTAAACACCAGAGGTTGAAGTAAAAGTGGAATCGCCTTCCATATCAACAGTTGGGTGAACCATGTAATATACGCGAACGTTGTCCCCGTCTGCCACAGACAACTGTTGACTGTCTTCGTCTATCGAAGGAAGAGAATCTTGTACATCACCCTTGACTTCCAGAAGGTAGTTATCCTAAGGCTGGATGAGTTTCGCAAGCAGGTATCAGACTAAACCTTTACAGACCTTAACAAGCTTCCTGAGCATCTTTATTATGAGTTCCTTCTCATACTCCAGTTGGTCAACATCCTGAATCTCGTCTTCCCTGAATTCTAAATACCAGTCGATGAGTTCGTCGCGATCAATTCCACGCGCTGTCTCGCGTTCTGCAGTTCCCACATGGAGGACGATCAAGTCACGGAGGGACGTATACTTGTCGTGCGTGATTACCATCCTTCGCTTAGGTGCAGATGGAGGAGGAGGGGCAGCATCAGCCACAGTTGCACTACCCGCTCGCGATGACGATGATGGGGGAACTTGCTGTCCTCGTCCAACAACACGAACATTTTCGGGCATAGAACTCTCTTCCATCTGGTCCATGGCCTCTATTTCCTCAATTGTCATTTGAACGTCCTCGTCCTCGTCCTCATCTGCGGTGGCAGCAGCGACATGTTGCGTTGCATCAGATTTACCTTCGAGCTCTTCCGCATCAAAGTCAATGTCGTCTTGTTCCACGTGTATGATAGACTGCCGCAAGAGTGTATATGCCTCTCGCACGAAGGCTGGAGTTATCTGCCCGGGTGTCAATCAGAAAGTACACGATAAAAAATCTGTGTCAGTCATACCTCGGAAGTACAATTGGCGCGTGCGATTGCCTCACTCAAGCGGATCATACTCTCTAGTTGACGCACGGTAATGCGGTACGAGTTTCTGCCCGCACCAGAAGCATCGTCTTGTCTGAGAATACGATATTTCTCTACAAGGACATCGGCAGCCTCCCGTGTAAGCTAGGAATGGTCGATCAGTCACCACAGCACCGAAGCGTTTAAATGCCTCGCACCTTGGGATTGAAAGTCCTGGCATATCTAATGTACCTTTGAAGAGACTCTGTGCTGAATTCAGGCCTGATAGCCTCGTCCTGGAACCGATGCACGTTGACGATGTGTCTCGCAATGTTCATGTCAACCTTTTCATCACATTCATCGAGAACGACGAAAAACAGATCGAAACGACTCATGATTGGTGGGCTCATTGAGACGTTGGCTCTGAGAGACTTTTTCCTGTCATACCTTCCACCAATGGGATTGGCAGCCGCAAGAATAGACGTTCGGGCGTTCAATGTTGCGTGGATACCCGCTTTAGCGATTGAGATTGTCTGCTGTTCCATGGCTTCGTGAATAGCGACTTGGTCTGACACGTCCATTTTGTCAAATTCGTCGATGGCACAAATTCCGTTGTCTGCGAGCATGAGCGCTCCAGCTTCAATCGTGAAGTCTCCGGTTTCTTCATCTTTCACCACAGCCGCGGTTAAACCAGCCGCAGACGAGGCCTTTCCAGAAGTGTAAACCGCACGGGGCAGGAACGAACAAACGTATCTACAAGGGCGTCAATAGATGGATCCAATGAAGTCGTGATACAACGAACTTGAGGAATTGTGATTTGGAGGTCGAAGGATCACCAACAATGCAGATATTGATGTCGCCGCGGAGATGCATGCCCTCCGGTGTCTGCTTGTGTACGCCACCCATGAGCTGTAACAATAGACCCTTCTTGACGATCTCATGACCATAAACTGTAGGCGCAATACTCTCCACAAGGCGGGAATAGATGTGATCAGAATCAATCATGGCTTTGAGCTCGTCAAACTCCTGCTCCGTCAAAGACTCAATGAAAGCTTGGCCGCTCTCCTCTCCCGTCTCTTCCTCGCCTCTGATATTTGTCCCTCCCTAACAAACATGAGTTCATTACAACTTGAAGCTAAAAATTGACTTACTCGTCCGTCGGCATCGTGCACCATGCATGCAAGGAATGCAGTCTTATATTGTAAGTCTCTGACACCCAACGTCTTCAATCCTGTCACACCATTTCCTCCTACTCCGCCCATTCCAGAACCTCCTCCTTTATTAGCTTCCCGCTGGATTTCGGCTTTATTGCCGCCAGGAAGTCCAAGCTGACTGACATCGGGAACAACGATAAATGTCCCGGTGAAAACACATTTGTCTCCAGCTTTAGCGCGTTCAACTAGCTCAGAACGTAGGATAACATCTAGAGAACGCGGCATGGAGCCGGTGGGTATTTCAGAGGGGTTTTCTTGAATTCTGACTTTTTGCCAATCGGTGAATTTTGAGTTGTCAATTTGAAGTTGCCATGCAGTCCGGTTTCCGCATGTTGGGTTAGGGCACAGAGCAGGCTAAAGACCGTTTTGTTAGGGCAACGAAATCAGAGATCAGCAATCGTACCTCGGTATATTTGAACTGTTGTTCAATGTCATGTACGTGTCCATTGCAAACTTCACAGATGAAGCTGCCGAAAAGAAGTTCTGGTCGAACTTCACTTGTTCGCGTTACAGTACCACTAATACTCATCAGGGTCCCAATCTTGTCCGTCCTCAGGTCACGAATACCGGAAACCAAAGGAAGATGATAGAAAGCAATGTTGAATTCGCGAGACTGAAGGTTGGTAGAATCAGTAGCCGCAGCAGTGGGATTGATCTTGAGGTATTCGGGCTCGAATTCTGCGACGAGGTTGTGAAGAGCGCGGCGAAGGTAAGGGAGAAATCGGTAGTACTGCTTTTGGATCGCATCTGCGAGAACATCATCTCTTAGAAGGAGGTGCCCGTAGTCAACGTACAACGTTGTAAGCTCATATTCACGCATGGTGTGGATTTGCTCAATGTACACGAGCTCGCCGTTAGCTACGTCTGGAGCTCCACCATCTGAGGCTGGAGTAGGCGCAAGGGCAACATCAAGGGTATATCTGTAAAGGAAAAACGCGTAAATCTCAACTTGATGACAATAGCATCGACGCGTACGTTTTTAGGAACGCCTCAAAGCTTTCAGCCACACTCTCTCCTACAGCATCTTTCACCAGAGGCACTTCACCATTTCCTTGAGTCCTTGGTCGCCTCCGTTTCGATCCACCTTGTTCACCACCGTCCTCCTCAGCCTCGTCGCCAAGAGCGAGTGCATCAGCAGTGGGTCGTCGCGGTGTTCTGCTAACTGCTGATTGCGTTGGAAAGGGTGCGCTACTTGGAGGCAGAGAGGAGGGTATCGCAAGAGGAGATGACATGCCGTCCATAATGATAGTAAGGGAAAACTAGAGAATAGGAATGGACGCGATTCAACGGAAAATTGGAAATATGATCTTGATGCGATTCTGTCACGCGTTAGGGTAGGCAGTCTCGTGTGCGTGACCTCCGTACTTTAGCAGTGTCACGAACTTCCCTTTCAAAATCAGCATCATGACATTCAACGATCTTGAGCCTTTGGATCCGGCGTATGTTGCCGAGGTACTTTCTCGGCCACCATTTGTTACCATAGAAGGGGTTATCAATGTTAGGGACCTTGGACTCTATCCCTCAGATACCAATCCAGGTCAAATGACTCGGCCACGACTACTATACCGCTCAGCGGAGCTGTCAGGAATCACTAAAGAAGGTATTTATGCCCAAGAAAACCCACAAACTATTGACTCAACATATACTAGGAGAAAAACAGTTAAAGGCCCTCAACATCTCCAAAGTTTTTGATCTGCGCTCTGACACAGAGATTCGCAAGTATAATACACCACAACCTGAAATCAACGATGTAGAAGTAGTCCATATCCCTGTGTTCCAGAAAGAAGACTACAGTCCAGAGATGATGGCCAAGTACGTGCGTGTTGCCATTAATACTCGCATGTTCACCTACTTATGTGATGTTCCTCTAGACGATATCAACTGTACGCTAGTGGAAAGACTGAAGTATATCCAATCCTAAGTTTCACTCTCGCATGTCATCTCACCGGTCTTGTAGGCTTTCATGGAGCTATACAGTCAAATTCTGGACCATGGAGGATCGGCGTTCGGTACTATTTTGCGCCACATAAGGGATAAACCGACAGAAGGATGTCTATTTCACTGCACAGCTGGGAAAGACAGGACAGGGATCATAGCAGCAATACTTCTCAAGGTAATTCTCATGCTTCTCGTCATGTCTGGACACGAATAAAAGGTTTTCTACAGCTTGCCGGCGTAAATGATGCCGCAATAGCGGACGACTATGCTCTCACGCGTGTCGGGCGCGAGCCGGCTCGAGCAATGATCATGGCCCGTCTCTCTAAGGAGCCTATCTTTGCATCCAATAATGAAGCTGCTCTGAATATGTTTACTTGCCGGTGAGCTCGAAATATGATGTACTTTGTAGATTTGATTGCTCATTCAACTGATAGGCACGAGACCATGACCGCCTTCCTTTCTCTCTTAGAGAGCAAATATGGAGGTGTTGACAATTATATCAAAAGCCACTGTAACTTAACTAACGAGGATGTACGCATCATCCGGAATACCATCCTCATACCCGGTGATTCTCGGTTGTAATCTGGACCATAAGCAATGTACCTGGACGCCATTATGAACTGGACGCGCGAGTACTGGGTATGAGAGTTGTAAATTAGGGTATAGATAATGTATGATATCGTCAAATGGAAAACACAACTGTTGAAGAAATCCCTCTATTGACGAGATGAACTGGTAGTTCTCCGCTGCTTCTGTGCTGATGCAGTTCCATTCAACAGAGGCCCTCCTACTCTCGCTCTTGGGTTCAGAGGAGAAAGAACACTACTCCTGCCGGTTATTGCTATACCAGGATTGAGTGGAGTTTCACCTGTTACCCGCCTTCGCAGAGGGGCACGTCCAACAGTGGGAGGACGACCGACTCTTTCTACAGGCTGACTACCAGGCCCTTCTGCTTGTTTCTCGTTGTCGAGGAAGTCAGAGTATGATGTGCTATCCGTTCCCATAGCTTGTCTCCTTGCCTTTTCGTGCTTGGCCTGAACCGTGCGAAAGTGTAGCAAGAGATCCTGCCATTTTATTTCGTCACGAGCAAGCTTGGACCTCGTTGATAAGGGTCCCGGAGCCCTTTTCCTGCGGTGAGTAATATTTCGGGAAAGAGTAATCACAATCGCTTACGGTTTGGGAGCAATATGCAGAAATCCAGCTGAATTTACGGCGTTTAGCCGGTTTCTCAGGGAAATAAAAGCGGAACTTTGAGGGAGTAACATGAGCAGTCCATAGAGACACTTGAAGAGATGTGGATATCTCTCAGGCTCCAGAAGTTGTAGTCGGATGTCTATAAGACTATTAGCAAATTGAGTGACTTCAGGGACCTTGGAATGGCATCACATGTAAAGACTGGTGACTCAATTAGTTGCACGAGCTTGTCTACTTGCACAAGCATCTGCACTGTTATCTCCAGGTCCGCACTGACATTCGGTCAAATTCTGGACGGATGGTAGGCAGATAGTAGGACACACAATATATATAATAGATTTGAAGCATGTTCATATGCTTGGGCGAGTAAACAAAGTGCAAAAACGGCGACGCCATTGTGACACCACGATCGGTAAAGAGTTGTGAATAGTGCTTGACCATCTTGCTGGACAAGATTGAAGGTAGATCAGACAGTCATCCATATCGAGAAAGAAACAGCGACTGACCCGTGTCTCCAGACTTTTCAGTCGTTTCCGAAAATCTGCCAGTTCCGGTGATGTTATGAGGATGATGTTTAACTTCTGCACCATAACACTGGCGAACTCAAGATCCTATGAAGGGAAGCGAAATCAGGAGGTGAAAGAAAAAGTCATATCAATCACCTACATCTTCTTTCTCCAAGATTTCGGCAAAGGTGCGATAAATCTTCTCCGTATTGAGGTTCAGGCAGAGCTGGCGAATGATCAAGCTTCCCCTTGTCTCCAGAAGCCGTCTATCTGTGCTGAAAAGACCCAGCAAGTTCATCATAAAGGCCTTAAAATAATTCTCTTCAGAGCTAGACGAAATTTGAGCCAACAATTGCAAGTCGTGTTTGATAACCTTGACGGCGTGGTATTCAGTTTGAATTTCATGGTAAGTATGTCCCTACCTCCTCCGAACTATCAGAAAGCGTCTTTAGAAGTGCTGGGAATGTCCCATCGTCCATGGCAAGGATCTATGGATGAGTCAGATCAAGTCTGGAAGAGGACGATTAGTCGAATGCCTTCTTCGGAGCTTTCTGATGAAGCATTATGAGCCACTTCAAAGCAGCCACACGCGTCTCTTCGAATTCGCTCAAAAACTGGATGGTAAGCTCGTTCACCGTTGCTTGATAATCAAACAAATCCGCTTCTTCTGGATTTGAGAGCGTGTTAAAAGCAGCCATATGATTACTGGCATTCTGACTGGTAAAGGACAATGGCGAGTGGGGACGACTCGGACCAGAAGTCTGCGGCAACGCCGAGGGGATGATGTCAGGAGCACGAGGCGTCAACGACATATCTACGCTCGCTCGCTGCCGTTGCAGAGGAGCTGTGGGAACAATGGGAGAATCTCCTGGTGAGGCGACCTCTTGCGAAGAGACTGTGGATTGCTTGGAGTTAGCTGCAGAGGGTGTCGGAGACCTCATCATGCGTGGTGTAGGCTTTTCGGTAGTAGATGGACGAGGCACTTCAACAGGGGAAGGTAAGTTCTGGATCACACCAAAAAGTAGCTTATTTGTTCGAACAGCAGCATGTTGGATCATGGGGACATGAAGCGCAAGATTTGGTAGAATGGCAGGAACGAAGCGGGGCGTGAATGGCACCATAACATCAGGAGTGAAGACCAGAAATTCTGCGAGCCATCTGAGTGCCGTTGATTGTTGTATCTCATCATCTGGCAAGGGATAAGGAGAGAATCTCGACACAATTGAGTTCAGACTGACGTTCACCGATCAATTGCTGGATCAGAATTTCGACGATAGCAGCATAGTCCACTCTGACACCTTGTCCGGGTATCCAGGCTGAAGGTTTGGTAAGTCCATACCATGTCCATACAGAAGAAACACAAAGCGTAACGCACCACCAATGTTTCGATCGTCAACGTTTGCCGAAGCGTTGTCGTCCTTGAGCAAAGACTCGCCGTCAAAGCTAGCTTGTTCATTGTCGTTGATAAAGACAGCTTTCTCTGATGTTTCCAATGTGAGCTCAGGTAGTTTCTCCTTCTCGCCAATATCAACATGCCGTAACGATTCAGAGGGCGTCTGTCCTTTGGCTTGTTCATCAAGTTGACGCCGTACGATGCAAACGTCACGGATTTCGCGCAAGAAGTCAGCCAGGATAGTCTCTGTTGCGACACGAACATCTTCCGTTGGATCTGAGAGGTATTTTCTGTGGATTGGGCGCTGTGTCAAACCGGTAGGGTAAGTATATGAGTCAACACGTACAAAAGACCATCAAAGAATTCGGGGAGGTACGAGATGAGCTCAAGTTCGGGTACGGAATCGAGGACGTTGATCCAGGAAACGAGATAACTGCGCGTGAATGGGCTAATAACGTAAATGCGCTCCCGAAGCAATGGTATGAAGTGAGCTAATGAAAAGGCCTTCTTTCTCCCGGGATGGTCTTGGTCTGAGATACCATCAGGGTATGATACTAGAACGCCACGAGGATCTTCGCGTTCGTCCCGTACCTTTTCCGTCTCCGGATATAAAGGAATGTACACAGAGGCCGACTCGGCGACGATATCTTTGAGAAGTCGATCTAGAAGTTCTGCACCGTTCTTGACTGATAATTCTGAATCGGCAGCGAGCTAAGGGTTCGCTAAGTTTGTTGACGAGGACGTCATTGACGGGAGACGCTCACTTTACTCAATGCGTCAAAGATCTGATTAAAGTAAACCAGGACCTCTCCCTTGGAAACTTTCGCGATGTTGTACAGACACTCCGCAGAGAAGTACCGTATCCTGTTCTCTGGATCGTCAAAGCAGTCCAGAACAGGATCTATGAACTTCTCCATGTAGGGGGCAATATCCACGCCAAGCGCTATTGCTGTTCCAGCAAGTCCAATTAGACCACCATTACGAATGTGAAGCGGGTTCGTGTTGTTGCTAAACATTTCGACCAGCTGATCTATGATTTGGTTAATACGCCGCTGGTCGCCAGCTTGGTGACATTCTCGTATTTGCCTGGGCTCTGAATAAGTGGCGTGTTTTAGTAAAAGAGTTGAAAAGTGATTGACTTCTCGAGGTCAAGGGCTGCCGCTTTGCGTTTCTCATAAATCTTGTCGATTAGCTGTTTCGCGATTCCAGACTCTGTAAATGATTTAGCACCCAGATAGGACACAACACCTGGTAACATACCCATCTTAGATTATGATATTGGACGACTGACGCATGCAGAGGACGCGCCCGACTCAGAACTCAGCGTCGCAGTCCAGCAACTCGGCAAGTGGCAGGCTCGGTGGCCTTGGTGGCTGTGCAAGAACCGACCGGCCTATCCTATCCTATCGTAATGAATGCTGCATGGCCCATAGCCTTGCTGCTTGTCACCCCTTTTGACCCGTCACTTTTCACGCCAAATTCTTGCCTATCCACTGCTTTCTATGGGAACTATCAGCAAGGAGGTACCACACTTAGTGTGTTCCGTCCTGACCGCGAATGTCTTGATACGTGGGCGACAAGCGCGCGCGCATCCTCAGCTTCTATCACTGAGGCAAGAGAAGATATTCAACAACTTGTATGGGTAGAGGAGCAAGCTATCGATACAGCTTTGAAGACGCAAACGCGTCCGTTCGGAAGTGAATTGGATAATTTCCTGTATACCTTATCTACCTCTGAGCGGACGCCCGTTCAGAATGGTGGCAACCCAGTCCAGGAAGTTATGGTAAACACTCATCGTCAGAGTGGACATGCAGTTCTCTACCGTTCCCCGAAGGCTGCCCTACTGTCTGTTGATCATGCAACGGCCATGTCAATCGACACCCTTCTCCCTCGCTTTTGGAAATCCACTCTCTTACCCACTAACCCAGTTCCTTATATACCGGTACCATCCTCGAGCTTGAAACACGTCGAAGGAGTCCTGGCAAACCTCAGATTTGACCCTGTTATCGCTTCCATTGTAGGCAACATATCGATCCCCCAAATGAACAACGATATTCGCTTTTTAACAGGGGAGGATGGCAAATCCGGTATCATCTCTAGGCACTCATTCTCTTCTGGGGCCAGAACTGCTGCGATCTGGTTGAAAGACAGTTTCGAGGAAACAGGCGCTGTTTGTGAACTGAAACCTTTCCTCCCCGGATTCACTCCCAACGTCGTGTGGTGCGCGCATTCATCCATCAACTGTTCCTCATGCAACTTGTTTAACTTGTCTACTTACAGTCGATATTCTTCTGTTCTTGACACCACTGCTACTGTTATATTGGGCGCGCACTACGACAGTCGTGGGTCCTTTGGGGATCTTCGTGCACCCGGCGGTGACGATGATGGCTCAGGAACCGCAGCCCTCTTATCCATCGCTAAGACTATCAAGCGCAAAGGCATCAGATTCCTGAGCAACGTCGAACTCGTCGCGTTTGCTGGCGAAGAACAAGGCCTCCTTGGTTCAAAAGCATATTCCCGTATATTTATCCTACCATTTGCTCAATATGTTGCTCAACATGTTTCAGGGGAACTTAGAGAAGCAAACGCCAACCTGACGATGATGATTCAAGCCGACATGCTTGCCTATCGCGAACCTGGCGAACCACCTCAACTCGGTCTTCCAGAATTGTATGTAATTACAGATTTGTTCAATGAGATGGTCTGACGTAGCCATCAGTATTGGTTCTCCGATCGTCACTCAACTAGTTGCAAACGTCTCTTCCATCTATAGTCCAGAATTACGCGTTGGTTTCACACCTGTATGTTCCTTGTACGCTGTGCTTTACGCCGTAGCTGATTGTGCATAGGCTTGCTGTAGCGACCACCAGGTATAACGTTCATACCATCTTGATCTCCGTGAGTACTCACAATCATCCGCAGTCTTTCCATGAGCAAGGTTTCCCTGCCACTCAAGTCTTCGAACGAGCAGGCCCGAGTCCGTATTCCTTTCTATTCTAGAACATCTCTTCTGACCCATTTCTAGTTGCTGATCCTATGTATCATAATTCTGGTCAGTCTCATCCTCTCAGGACCCTTAATGAGATTGAGCTTTGACCACAGGTGATTTAAGCGAACGCATCGGATACGACATGGTGCAACTCAAGTCCATCGCCAAAGTACAGGTTTGTACCATCATTCCGGGAATTGGAGGAGGATTTAAATTCAATCCTTTTAGTTTGCTACTTTGCTTCATACAGCTGGTTACAAATTGCCCACTGTTGACTAGGCATCTATCGATACATCGACTGTGCCCACTGAAATCGTCTTGTTCGTTATATGTAAAATACAGAGTCCTGAACTCTACACACTGCCAAGTTCGACATGTCTCCAGGACATGTTTCTGCTAGTGGACTCCAACTGTACGGCGAATCGAATTGATGAGGATATTGTTAAAGTCACCACCAGCCTCCCACATATAGAATCCCGCCAGACCTTGTTTCTTAATGAAGCTTCCTTTCGCTGCGAAAGACTGCATGAAAACGGCGTCAAATTTGAGTGTGGGATAGATTAACGCCTCAAGCTACATACCTGTGAATTGTCGTACGCCACCATAATTTCTGACTTGGGGTTGTAAACATAAGGCTAGGACAAAGATTGATGGGAATATAAAGGGAACAATCTACGCATCGTGACTCACAGTTTGAGTGCATTTATCGTATGCAGATGAAATACCAGTCTTCACACTTCCGTCGTCGTTAAGGAACCCCTTCTCAATCAAGCCCCAGAAGTTGATGTTACCTCCTTGAGCTTGAACATTTCCACAAACATCCACACCACCAGCATCATCCCAAGAGTCGCCGGGAGGAGGTGAGGATGCATCAAAGGACGGATAACTGGTAAGGGGATATGCTTCAGACCTATGAACTCTGTAGGAATGTCCATGACCCGGAACGCCAAGTATGAGCTGGCTAATTGGAAAGCCTGCCTTCGTCCACTTGGCAATAGCAGAGGTAGCAGATCCTATTCGATTAGCAGGTGTAGCGCAGGAGTCATCGAGAGGTGAATTTGGCCCAACAGTCGGACTCCACGGACCCCAAATGTCGTAGTTCATGATAGCTATGAAATCTAAGACCTTAGCGAATGGAGCAACATCGGAAGACGGTTCCCCATTTGCGTCCATGAAAGGTGCGATTCCTGTCGCTGCTGTAAGAATGAGTTTCTTTCCAAAAGGATTCGCACGAAGTTCTTGAAGGAAACTAAGGAAGTTCGCTGTGTCTTTAGGGCTAATGGCATTACAGCCAATCCCTTGATTATTGGGATATTCCCAACTTCAAGCAATCAAGATGAGCTCGAAAAATATCGGGTCGAAATACGGAGTGCATACTCAAAATCGATTCCATCTAATTTATACTTTTTCGCAAATTCAACGACAGTCTTGACGAACGCAGTTCGCTGCGACGGATTTGCCACGTTTTTGGAGTAATAACGCGAACCCGTCCAACCACCGATTGATACCAGTGCTTTCACTCCCTGAACCAAACAAAGTTGGAGACTCAGGATGGGATACCACGACGAACCGGTTTGCTCACATGCTTCTGGGCCTCAGATACGAATTTTGGTATCAATTCTGGGTTCGAACCACTCGTGTCAAGTAAATGAACATCTGCTGTCGTTTCACTGCAAAAACGGTATTTGTAGTGAGCAAGAGAAATACCCGTCGTTACTTATTGTGATACTCACGCGAACGCGTAGGTTAGATGCGTGTATTTGGACCAAGTGACATTTGAGAGAGCAAAGCCTTTGGTAGAGTGCCAGCCTGCAAACCACGCGCCTGCTATCTTGTTCGAAGTAGCAGGAAAGCAAAGCGCGGATACAACATAAACAGAAAGGCCAGCCAATCTCAGAGAAGAAAGCATAATGAGTATGTGGGCACCGAGGGATCATTCACGCTCAAGGGCTTTTATAGAAACGGCTGACATTGTTGCTCACTGTGAGGCTGACCGAAGACAGCTGACAGCCTAAAGTGAGTCGAAGTAACTTAGTAAGAAGCACCGTACCGACTTGAAACAGAAGTTGCACGAGACGTCAGGCATCTGAATCTGCCACGACCGGAGCTCAGATCTCGAAGATGACCTTTCTTGGAAGCATGAGAAACACTGGAGCAGCTGATTGATACCGGATACCGCGAAGCACGTTGGTCAATTTTTGGTCCGCGCGCACATGGCTGAATTCGAAGGTTCTATGTCATGCAAATTACCCAAAGTAACATTTGCGATCGTTATCGAGTTCTCCATCGACCTGAAGGCTAAAGCACCTCGAAAGAAAGTTCCATGATTCGGTGACAAATAGGAATGAACTGTCATGTGATGTGACCAAACGTGTTTTGAACTGACGACTGCAACTAGCTGAAAGTGTAACCTACCCAGAGACCTAGTACAAAGTTTTCATTCTTTCTTCTGTAAGTATACAACATGAGAACGACTATGCACGACACGAAAGATAACGTTGAGCGAAGACACTTAAACTCTGTCTTCTTCAATGATCAGAGTCTTTCCTGCCTTTCCAACCACAGAAATCTTGTGTCTCTGGATAGAAGCCTTCACTGGATGAGGACTGGCAAAAATCTCATCGAGTTCCTCGCTGCCATTTGCCAGATGAGTTTCAACTAGCACATATGAGCTACAATAACGAACTCACAGCGTACGGCCCTTGGTCTCAACAGCACAAAAGAAAATGATGACACACTCAATCAGGTCCCAGACAATGTACACGATGTAGTACTTCCATGCGATCCTTCCAAGGGCAATGGGGCCGGCATAAGTGTTTACAAAGGAAGCGCAGCTGACGACAAACGCATTCAAAGCCATCCCCTTAGCACTGGGTGAAAGGGTAGACAGTTTTAGATGCGATCTGGATGACATAGTAGATAACCATACCGAGTGTTGTACTCCAGACATTCAGCAGGGTAAACAGCTTGCAGAGGGGTATACGTCATACTGAAGACAAAGCCGAAGAGGACTATCGAACGATATTGAACAAAAGGTAGGGCGACAGCTTCACTAGCCATACTCACAGATAAAGGCAATGGCTGTATTGGCACCTGTGATGTTGGCACCTGTCCTACCGAACTCGGCAGTACAGCCAGTCACAATGGCCAGCATGACAGAACAAGCCAGGGTCCCCCAAAACCACATGGTCCGCCTACCAACTTTATCAGTGAGCGAAGTGCCGATGAGAGCACCACCAGCAGAGATGAGAGTGTTAGCAAAGTTGAGGACAAGACGTCGTTCCTGGGAATTGACACCAGCATTCTGGAACAAGATGGTCAAGAAGTATCCAAGACCATTTCCAGACCATTGCTGCACCAGGAAAAAGTTGACAGACAATCTTTGGAGAAAAGAAAAGACATACACCAAATAAACCCATGAGTAACATCATGAAAGTCCGGTATCGGGCGTTCGAGGAGTTGAACAACTCTGAGTAATCCCACCAGCGCTTGTCTGAAGCATTAAGTTTGATAGATTCCTTGAACTCTTTCCATTCGAGTTGGACAAGAGGGGCATTTTCGTCACCGTCTCCGTGGTATTTGGCAAGGATTTGGCGAGCCTCGTCATTGCGACCGACAGATATGAGCCAACGAGGAGACTAAGGGGATCAAGTGAGTAGATGTTCGAAAGACGTGGCCTGACATAATACTTCAGGAAGGAGGAAAGCGAAAATCAACAGGATTCCAGCAGGCACAATCTGGATAGCAAGAGGGGCCCTGAAGGCAATCGGTTTCTCTATGCGGGCAGTAGCAATGGTAATACCAGCTAAAATTTGGTGAGGACGGGCCCAGTAGTCGATTTGTTAGGAATAAAACATACTGCACAGGATTGAACCGGAGTAATAGAACGTATTAAACATACCAGTCAAACGTCCACGCCACTTGGGACATAATAAGCTTCGATCATAACGAAGCGATAACTGACTTACTTGAGGCGGAGACATCTCAACAACATAAGCAGGTGCGGCAGTGGTAGTGATTGAGACACCAAAACCGAGGACAAAACGTCCGCCAAGAAGGTAATTTGTATTTTTTGCCAGAGTGACAACTATCGCACCCACGATGATTATCAGACTGCCAAGGGCCTATAGCGAGGAACATAAATGTACTGAATGCTTTCTGCGTGTCCCAAGATGCTCACCATTCCACCACGACGTCCAAAGCGATCGCTCGCAGGACCAGCGACTACGACACCGACGATCGAACCAATTGAATACTTGGAAGTGGGAAAAGAGATGTACTCTGAAAATTCTAAGAATAGAAAGTTGGCTTACAATACCAAAGATGATAGCGGTCTTGGTGCCCACTCCTCCTCCAGCGTCGAGACCAGATATACCGAAGTAGTTGAGGTATTGTCTGATCGAATAAGTAAGCCAGAGATTCAGGAAGGGCAGTCAATTGGATAAAGTTTCTCACTCCATCCCATTGACCGCACTCATCACTAAAGATGACACCGAATGAGAGATTGGTAGACATCGCGAGGTCTAAGATGCATACCTTGACCGTCAAAACCATTTGACAAGCTGCCCATGAAGGAAACCAAGAGTATAGCAAAGAGCTGGAGGGACCTCCAGCTGTAAGGACTGAGCTGAGGACCAGTAGATAGGGCAAGGGCAAAGTCGGCATTAACAACCTCAAGGACTTTGGCGTCATTGGAAGGGGCATGCTCAACGTCAGCGACCAAATTCTTCTCGTTAATAACACCTTGTCCTTCAATCTGAGCAGACATATCGAAGAGATACCGGGGCGCTGACCGGACAGACAGCACGTGTCCATGAAGAGCTTTAAAGCAGGCGGACACTATCCGTAATTCTCATCAAAGAATTGTATGTAACATCAAAAAACACTGACGATCCATGACAGCTTAAGTTGGTCGGGATTTCTTCGGAATTCACATGGTCGCTCCGTGGGTACTTCTCACCGTTGTTAGAGGGTTTTTGTCATGCTAGGAAAAATCAACTTTCGCACAAAGTAGTGAGATCAAATATCCCCAAAAGCCAGAATATCCTAGTCCGAGCTTCGGCCACAGAAAAGACTCATACATGTCATTTTCCCGTATCTTTTCTGCGTCTGTGAACCAAAAAAGACCCTGAGTTAATGCTAGTTACACAACGTTGCCCGAACGCCTGGAATAAATCTGGAGCAGAAACGACTCACCTCAATTGCTACATCAATTGAAGTGTGGTACAGGCTGGCCGAGAATTTGGTGAAGTCTGACTGCCGTCGGTTGGAGGAAAGAGGCAAAGAGGCACAAAGACTCTTCACGCACCGCTGGCTTTGAATTTCGGAGTCTTTTCCATAAACCTCATGTTGAACACCACCAATGTCGTTTCGTTTAGGAACTGGCTTGCCGAACATGGTGGTGGGTTTCATCCACAAGTGCAATTCATGGAAGGTACATCTACTTAATACAATCGGCATCCTGTCAAGACAGGCTGATGCTCGAAAGTGCCATCTGGTTTTTCTGTCGTGGCCGAATCAGACCTTCCTGAAGATACAAATGTTGTAGAATGTCCTTTTGACTTGATCATCACAGAGGAACTCGCCCAAAAGTGTTTACTTCACATTCTTGACTTGAAGGAAGAAGTAGAGACCGGCGCATGGACTGGACGGCAGTGGATCTCATCGTATCTATGCTGCCATTGGATCTTTGAGGAATCAAGGTGCTGGCTCCGCACCTCACGCTGTAATTTTTCCGCTTAAACGCTCCAAGTTATCTGCTCCATTATGCATACGTGAGGACCTTGCCATCTGCTCGAAAACTACGAACACCTCTTCACTTCACCCGTTTGGAATTGGAATCATTTCAAGGAACTAATCTATATGGAGCAACTCTTGATCGAGAGCGAGAATGGCGAGTTGAGTGGGACACATGTAGAAACGCATTTTCGAAGGCAGATCCAGAGTGGGGGGAAAAGTTCTCTTGGTCAGAAGACATGGTCTCGATCTCTTGATTCTCATTCACTCTCATGTAGGGAATTCTATCTGACTGCGTCGACTTACCTGTCCTCTCGAGCTTTTCCGTCGTCTCTCCTTTCTCCATCTCCATCACTTATCATCTCGCCTGACACAAAGCCAATACTCTTGCCTGGGATCGATGCTCTAAACCATGGTCGAAAACAGCCTGTCTCGTGGAACGTCTCATACCCAGATGCCGACCTCGCCTCGACAAAAACCGCGAAGATATCTCTTATTCTTCATAGTTCTTTTACGCGAGGCCAGGAGCTTCTCAACAATTATGGAGCAAAGCCGAACTCGGAACTCATCCTGGGTTATGGCTTTGCGTTATCACATAATCCGGATGATACTATCGTTCTCAAAATCGGTGGAAGTAGCAAAAAATGGGAAATTGGTCGTTCGGCACGTGGGGCCGAGGGTTTATGGAACGAAATCCTCGCGTCCGTTCAACAGACCCCGGATTCTCCAAATTATGAAGATCATCTGGATGCTGCAGGCACAATGCTGGACATGTTGCAGACGTTACTTGACCGCCTACCGCCTGATCGCGACGATCGCGGAGTAGACATGCGTCCGGAAGTTGCAGTTATGTTGGATTACTATGTCGAAGGTGAGCATTTTCTCCTCATTGAGGTCGCCAGTGTTCAGCTCTTTCCAGGTCAGCGAGACATATTAGAGTCTCTTATGAACTTCGCCCGTGAAAAAGAGCGCCTCGCAGTTGAAGACGCGCGTGATAAAGGGATAGAAATCGTTCTGGAGGATTGAACTAACTGCTTCCTCCGGATCCCTTTATCTTGGTAATGTCTATGTGTACTCATGCGCACATCGTTATACCTGAAGTCCGTCATGACCCGTGTTTTTGGTGCATGGGGGGGTACAATATAAAGTACTATACGTGAAGGGAGTTTTCATTTCGTTACAGGCCATTCCATGTAAGGACTCCTTTCAAAACAACATCCTGAGTCAATCGAATGTCCGTTGATGATGCAGCAACGAGGACTTTGAACTTTCCGTCTTCTGCGATCCAGTGCGCAGCCCGGTCGTCATAGAATCCTAATGCTTCTCGATCAAGTTCAAGTGTCACCTTCTTGGTTTCCCCAGGTTGAAGTTCGACTTTAGTAGAAGCTTTGAGTTCCTTTGCCGGGCGAGGCAGCGACGAGACTTCATCCGTGATATAGATCTGGGCGATTTCTCGACCACGGACACCCCCTATATTCTTGACGCTGAAAGTCACAGTAAATGCTCCATTAGACAAGACGTCCGAAGCGACGAGATTTGAATATTCGAATTGCGTGTAGGAGAGGCCAAATCCGAACGGGAAGAGGGGAGCAATCTTCTTGGCCTCAAAACCACGGTAACCAACAAAAATTCCCTGAAACAGACGTTGATGGAAGGGGGAGAAACAACTTTACAAGTCCTTGCCTCGTTGTACAAGATTTTCCCATATTCTTGTCCCTTATCTCCATATGATGGATAAGAGGGTGAATCCTCCAAGCGTGTACTAGTGGATTAGGGAGTTTCGCATTAGCAAAGAGATCTCATCGATGTGTGCTGGGCTTACGGGAATGTTAGAGGGAGCTTCCCAGAGGGATTGACCTTGCCGAACAGTACGTCTGCTAATCCATTTCCTAGTTCATCGCCACCATAAAATGCCTGAGGGAAGATTCTGAGTGATACGACAGAGAAGGTTTTACGAGACTACCTGGAGAACTGTGCTTGCTTGGTCAATCCAAGGCATAGTCACAGGTGTACCTGACTGATTAACAACGACGGTGTTAGGATTGGCCCGGAGGACTTGGCTGACGAGCTCGTTTGTCAGACCAGGAAGCCTGCATGCGACATGGTCAATTCTCATCTTGAGCTTGAATGCGACATCACATACTCCATGTCAGCCCGATCGAACCCTTCACTTTCCCAACTAAAAGAACAGATCAGAATTCAAAAGAGAACAGGGTAGAACACAACACACTCGTGATTGAGACCGATGACCAGGATAGCGGCTGTCCATATTGGAGTCAAATCCCGCAAGTCCGCTATAGTAGGGTGAGATGCCTACCATCTGCTTCTTTGGCTAGCTTGACTGCTTCTGCTATGCCTTCGTCCGCGAAAATTTGACGCATTCCACCCAAGCGTACACCACCCCAGCAAGCAAAGGGACTGCCTCTAGCAGCGAACTCGGCGTTGTTGAGCCGAAGTTCCAAGTCGTATGTTTGGCCAGTTTTCAGACCCTTCACTATGACTCTTACATCGGATGTTCCTAAACCAAAGAATGATTCCCCTTGAACCGGGTTGCTGAGGTCAATGATGAGTTTTTTGTCCAAGAAAAGGTTTCCGCGACCCGCGATACTGAGTCCGAACTCCCAGTCGCCGTCTTGATCAGGCGTGAATTTGGCGGTAAGCTATAAACGAGATCAAGAAGCTGTGAAAGAGTAGTCACAAGTTACTCACCCTCATCCAGCAGACGAAGTTGACTTTGGTCTCATCCTTGCGCAACGTAAGGTCGACATTCAGATTTACAAAGAAAGTCAGTACTCACAATGCCATCCATCATGAAGAGATTCGTATCGGATGTTGAAGTTGACCAGACCGCCGGCTTCAAAGAAGAAGAGAAGTCGGGAATTGTGCTGGTATAGTCAGTGGAAGGTGCCTCATTCCAGAACTCTATCGATAGACCAGGTTGACCATTCGGCTGATGGACATAGGGATTGAGAAGAGGGAGATATTTGTGGGAAGTAGCCCCAATAGTGTACATGACTGATCCCCCAAATTCTTTGACTGCTGAAGTTATGCCTTCGAGCGGGGAGACAGTCGAAGCAGATCTAAGCCGTGCAGATCCTCCGCCTGAAGTCATGGCATACTTGGCATTAGGCCCAATCACAGCTAGTTTCTTGACATTTTTCAGTGGAAGAAGCTTCTTCTCATTCTTTAGAAGAACGATAGCGTCTGCAGCAGCCGTTCGCAGAGTCTGACGAACTTCGGGAGAGTCGAATGTTTCCTCTGGTCCGTTGAATGGAATACCTGAGGCATGTGCGTGTTTGAGCAGCTCGAGAACCTGAGAGTAGCGATTAATTTGAAATGATAGTTTGCTGAACTATATCTTACTTTTCTGACACGAGCATCGATATCTGCCGGGAAGAGTTTCTCAGCGACGATCGAGCGTTCGACGGCTTTTCCACGGAAAGGCGAGGGTCCACTGATGACTCAAATAGGTCAGACGTGTGAGTATTGTCAGACTTTCACATACGGCATCTCCAGATCTAGGCCAGCTTTGATGGCTTCGACGGTGCTGTAAACTCCAGTCCAGTCACTCATGACCAGCCCTATCATAATGTCATGATCGACGCTCTACCTAAAACTAGAAACTGACCTTTATAACCCCATTCCTTGAGAACCCCGGGTCAGCACCTGCAGCATGGATATTCAGAAGGAACTCGTACCTTTCTGAGGATACAGTCCAACAATCTTCTGTTCTCAGAAACATGAACGCCGTTTACGCGATTATAACTAAATTTCCCTTTGAGGAAATAGCATGGCGAGTTTTTGTCCCACATACGAGCTCATCAAAGCCCATGGATTCGCGTTTTTAATGGCAATTTGGAAAGGCTTCAAATATATCTCGCGTAGAGCCCTTTCGCTAACCTCGCCTTCAAATAGACTGTCATCAAAGTCATTTTTATATGATGGGAAGAGGAAGACGTACTGCTGATAGAGAATCTGAGAAGTCATCAAAGATCAACTTAGCTACCAGGACTTGTGAACACGCATTCGTACAAACCTCTGGAATTCTTGATCATTTGCGACGTAGTGCTTGATAGTAGCACTGACACCTTGAGATTGGAGGCCCTGAATGTACGCAGCCGCAATCGTCCCGTTCAAGTAAGGATCTTCCGAAAAGGACTCAAAACCACGTCCTCCCAAGGGAGATCGCTGGGTGTTGACAGTAGGCGCGAGAAGAACATGTATTCCTGCAGAAACTTATCAAGTCTTCGCGAAAATGAGAAAACGAAGATCGAGGACCTTTAGCTCGGCACTCATCCCCAAGTGCCTCGCCAACTCTGCGGGCCAACGCGATGTCAAAGGAAGACCCTAGGCCAGTGGATGCCGGGAAGCAGTTGGACGGGACTCCGTTGAAGACTGGATCGCATCATCGATCAGCGTGAGACCGAAGCAAAGATAAAGCCTATTACATCTGGTGCCACGAACACCGTTGGGACCTGACGGGGTCAGTGTTAGTTAACCTACTGAAGAAGAAGTCTACCGTCACTGAGCCGCATCGAAGGGACTCCGGCCTCTGGAATGGCTTCGGTGTGCCACCATCCCTATCGATCAACTAGTCAGTCAATCTGTAACATACGGTTGGTTTTAAACTCCTGACATGTCCAGTCAAAAGCTTGATTTTGTTGGGTAACGACAGCTTGGCGAGCGTTGCATCGACATCGAATTGAGACATGGTTGATTGCTGGGTGGGTCACACGTAATTGGATTCAAGAGAAGCATGATATTCCGGGTATATATCGGATAATTGATCTTATGTGGAAAGCAGCCATGCGTGCATTGCTCCACACTTGTCAGGCATCTGGTCGGCCCGCTCATTCTCGAAGTGGGTATGGATGGTCCGTGGGATCTTTCTCAGTAGTGAAATAATAATCAAGGCAGTAGCTGTGTATTCTATTTCTCGCACTTTGTAGGGAAAGACAAACGAAGCAAGAGACGACGGTTTTGGTCAAAGTCGTATTTACCCAAATTTACGCGACGCGACTCATCACGTGAAAATAAATCCTCGACTTCGAAGGCGTTTCTCCATCCGACGGTGACATTCACGATCCACCCATAATTTGCCCAAAAGCCGTTTGCCAGCGCAAGAAATATATTCTTGAATAGTTCCGGTGAATTTGGACCAGCAAAGAAGCTGAGGTGTACGAAATGGCCGTTTCAACTTTGTCAAAGTGCGTGGCCGGTCATGCCAAAGTGATCGCAAACCAATTAACGAACCCTTGGCTATATATCCTAGGGGTAAGAAAAGAGCACATGTCCAAGATCGAGAGGGTTCGTTGAACGGTTCTCCTTCCCCCGCCGCCGCCGGCTCGAATACCCCAAAGACGAAGAAACGTACGTAGGTGACTACCCGGCGTTGTATACGATTGACGCGAAAGTTCTTGAAGCTAAACGCGCAGAGACGCGAGTTTGTCCGGTCTGCGATGAAGTTCTGCCTATCCGTCTGCTCGCTACGCATGCTGAGCTGGAGTCACAGCGACTGGAAACTATATTTGACCAAGTAGGATCAACGGAGGCGATATATGAAGAACCAGATTATGGGTAAACCCTCTGGTTTCTTGGCTTCGATGCCTTTCTGATAATCCCTAGTCCGGGGCCGAGTTTACGTAGCGCGAGGTCCTCTCAGAAAGCCCGCAGGTCAAGAGATGCTGATACAACTCACGAGGCGGAAAAAACAATCCAGGCTATCAAACGCCATCGAAAACGCCGCCATATCCAGTTTCGCGAACTAGGTCGCGAAGATGACAGAGGGAGGGAAAACGCATCACGAGAAGAAATCGTTTGTCCTGTGTGCCTCGTCACTGTCCGGGGCGACCAGGACGTTTTAGACGCCCATGTCGATGCATGCTTGGCGAACGAAAGCAGGAGGTTGGAGGAGGAGAGGCTTCGCGTCTTGGAACAAGAAGCGGCGGAGGACGAAGTTTGGGAAGAGTCATTTAATGCAGATGGAGCTGCCGGTCACGTTGGTAGCGTCCGAGGTGTGCAACTACCCTGTCTGGTCATTCAAACGTGACTCACGATCTAACAGGGACTGGCTTCCATACACGAGACCGAAATGAGCAAGATATAGAAGACGACGTGGATATCGACGGGGACGACGGTTTTGGAGATGTTCAATTTACAGAAGGAGACGTTTTACCGATATCTTCTTCCCGTGCAGAGGAGAACGAAGAAGAAGACGTGGAAATCGATGGAAATGGAGAGAATGACCTGGATGTGCAACGGACACAACAAACATTACGTGAACTAATTGCTGAAGGCAAAGCAGTGCGGAACTCGTCTGGGTCCAAACTAGACGAAACGAAAGCAAAGCTCGAGGAGGTCTTGGGTATCAGCGACACGGACAAGATGGACCTTGCCATACTGGCGGCCAAGAAACGCGGCGACAAGGCTTCTATGATCACTGCGCTTGAGAATAAAGTCAAACAGCTGGTGAGATCAACGGCTTGTCGATCCATCGTTTGTCTGAAAGAATGTGCAGGAGTCTATGCGCGTCGCGCCGCCGACATCGCTGCTTTGTCGAATATGCATTGACCCTTACAATGAACCAACAGTTTCAACAGGATGCTGGCACACTTGTTGTCGAGAATGTTGGCTGCGCTGTCTTGGCACTACAAGACTCTGTCCTATATGCAAGCGCATAACTGGCGCGTCAGATCTAAGAAGAATTTATCTTTAACTTGCCATCTCAGGCGTCTTCGGCATGGCCACCCAACCACTCACGCACTGACTTGAAAGGACTTGCGTAGATTGCACTTCTCTGCTGGGTCAATGCTTTGGATTTTGAAAGAAGCCAGGTGAACTGACATCAGCTTTGTAACACCTAGACACAAGGAGCCATATCAGGTCCTGCACGAGGGAACCTGAGACCTTCCTTGTCAACAGACGACCAAATGTCATACCTCATGAGCATCGCTCATTCTGACATGTATCATCTTCAACCCGGTTCGGTCATCTCGTATGATAGATAAACTGTCATGTCTACAGACTGTACATAGACAGCTCTAATTCGAGGCACAAGCGATGTTGAGATACTTTGTCAGATACCTCCAGAAAACTCATGCCGAATTCAATACCTAAACGTCACGTACAAGTTCAGATCTCAAACCTACCAAACGCAGTCGACGTCCTGTCATTCAACTTGCTTGTGACGTTCGCAGCAGCCTTCAATCCAAAAAGCTTGAGAGCATTTCAAATAATATACTAGCCAGCACTTTTCATATTCCTAGACCCGAAAGCTCTAATTCGAGGCACATACGCTGTTGAAGAAAAATTACCTTGTCAGTAAACCGGTGACTGATCCCTCTACGGAGACAAGCTTATTATGACGAGTTGTTACGAGTCTACCTTGTCAGATACGAGCTCAAGTCCTGTCATTCAACTTGCGACGGTCGCAGCAGCGCATTAAGCCTCCCTTATTTTCACGGTCCAAAAAAGCTTGAGAGCGTTTCAAATAATATAGGCTAGTTCCGTCTCGCCAAGTTCAAATCTCAAAGCTACCAAACGCAGTCGGCGTCCTGTCATTCAACTTGCTTGTGACGTTCGCAGCAGCCTTCGGTCCAAAAAGCTCGAGAGCATTTCAAATAATATACTACCCAGCACTTTTCATATTCACATTCCTAGACCCGAATATCATCAGCCACTCGTCCATCCGCAAATCAAATCATAAAGGAATAAGGAAGGAAGGGGGGGGGGGTCATATCTGGCCTTGTCAAGTCTTCATGCGCGTACGCAGATAAACCAGCACCAAAACGGCGGTTACACCGCCACACGTGTCTCAGGGCGCACCGCGTACACCACCACGACGTATCAAATCATGTATTACCCACGACGAGGGCCGAGGAAGTGGAACTCACATTGGGAATATCGAGGATGAAAAGAGTGCCGGGTGCGTTGCTGCAGGTGGAGAGAGAGAGAGGGTCATTTCATTCAGCACGAAAGCGGTCTATTTTGGGGCTATATCCTTAAGCATTAGGCTAATATACAGAGGGTGTGTTATGCAAGGGGGCTGATCAACCTAGGGCGCCGTTCGTCAGCCAGCAGCCAGCGGAAGGAAGGGGGAGGGGGAGGGATACGCACTTGATGAGCGAGGGCTGGGGGTTGCTGCGCGTGAAGCCGACGTAGATGATGAGCGGTATCCAGCCGTAGTGCAGGACGTTCTGGCGCCCGAACGTGAGTGAGTACGACGCACGGGGTTCTGCTCAAGCAACACATACACGGCCGATTTCGATGACCTTGGCGATTCTTTCCTGTCGTACGGCGGCTTAGCATCGGTGGCTGGAGGAGCGAGGCACTGGCGGACACACCTTGTTCTCTTCAGACGGCATCAGAACGAGAAGTATTTTTTTTTCTGGCAAAGAAGTGGGGGGGTGCTCGGACACAACCCGCGCTCGGTAATTGCCGAACAACATTTTTGGGCCCAATCACCCTTCGTGCGCCCGTCTCGCCAAAACGATGCCTCTGGGCCCCCCGTCCTCCGCAGTGCACATCCACGCGCCGTCGACGGCGTCCGCGTCCAATGCCCCGTGAGTCCGCGCAGCCTGTATGCCCGCCCGCCCGCCCGCTGAGCTGAGCACACCGAGTGCAGCCGCACGCCGACGAGCATAACGGTGCACCCCGTCGCGCTGTTCTCGATCCTCGACCACTACCTGCGCCGCGGGGACAGCCAGCCGCGCGTCATCGGGACGCTCCTCGGCACGCGCACGGACGGCGAGGTCGAGGTCAAGTCGGCGTTTGCGGTGCTGCATAGCGAGACGAGCGAGCAGGTCGCGGTGGATATGGAGTATCATCGCGGAGTGTATGAGCTGCACCATAAGATTAACCCGAAGGAGGTTATCGTCGGATGGTGTGTCCCCCTTTACGATATCATTGTATCATTGAACGCGGGCGGATGTGCGTTTGTAGGTACTCGACGGGGTCGAACCTGAATACGTACTCGGCGCTTATCCAAAACTTTTACACGCAAGAAACGACGCCGAACCCGGCGATTCACCTTGCGATTAACACGGGCGTGGAGGAAGGCGAGAGAGCGGGCGTTTCGGCATACGTCAGGTATCGTCTCCTCTTCCTTCGCAGCGTCGATTAATCCATCTCCAGCTCCCCCGTGGGCGTTTTCCCAAAACCCGAAAACTGCGTCTTTGTGCCCGTGCCCGTTGAGATTCGCTTCCACGACGCAGAACGCAGTGGCCGTATGATGATTTTTTCTCTCGTCGAATGCAATACTCATCCTTGCCACAGTCGACCTGCTAACAAAAACGGCAGCTGCGCCCAACGCGACGTCCAACCAACCCGTGTCCGACCTCGAGATAATAGAACAATCGATCAACACAGTACAGTCGATGCTCGACCGTGTCCTCACGTACGTGCAGGGCGTCCTGTCGGGAAAAGTCAAAGGCGACCCTGCCATCGGGCGGTACCTCATGGACACGCTGGGCGCCAGCACCGACGATCTCGACAAGAGCGGGTTCAACGCCAGCCTCCAGGTACGTCACAACCCAGCGCTATACACACACCATCTCACGTTGACCAGGACACCCTCATGATCTCCTACCTCGCGAACCTCGTACGGTCCCAAGCAGAAGTGTCGTCTAGATTAGCACTTGCCGCCACATCATAATCTACATATATACATACATACATACATACACCTCTGTGATCTAGCTGTTGAAAATACGCGAGTGCTGCAAGTCGTGGCGAGCAGCCAGGATCTCGCCCAACGGCCACGTATTCGCCGGCCCGTGAGCTTTTTCGTCAAAGTCCAGTGGCTCCAAGACCCCCGAGCGCAGCGCCGCGCACCGCGCGGCCTCGTGCGCGATCAGGGGCCGGACGCTGTGCATGAGCAGCTGCTGCGCGAGGTAGGGCCCGATGTCGTTCAGGCGGACCGCCGCGGAGAGGATGCCGCGCGCGTGGAGGAACAAGTGGAGGTACTGCGCGCGCTCTGTGCCTGCGTCATTACCCTGCTGTGCACCGCGTGCGAGGGGGACGGACGGACGGACCTAGGGAGAGCCCGAGCGCGGCGGTGAGCGCGCCCCAGCAGACGGGGAGGTGGCCGGGCGTGTCGCCGCGCCTGATCGATAGCTTGAAGGCGTCGAGCAGGGCGCCGAGATGCGCTGCGCCTGGGGCGCCGGCGAAGGCGGGCGGCGGCGCGAGGCCCTTGGAGTAGAGCGTGAGGAGCGCCACGCCCTGCGCCTGGGACGCGCGCCGGGCGACGTGGTTGAGCGTCATGGCGTCGTACAGCCCGTCGAGCGCGGCGAGGTCCCGCAGGCTGTCGTCGACGCATGGCTGCGGCTTGAACGCACACAGGACGCGGTGGGCGTCGGCGACGAACGGGAGGGCGCTGCGGGCGTACGCGGCGAGGCTGTGCTGCACAAAGCTGAGGACGGCCGAGGGTGCAGCAAAGCCGTGGGCGAGGAAGGACTCGAGGCCGGAAGAGGCGACAAAGGCGCCCGTGGGGAGGTTGCTGTCGGCGAGGAGCAGCAGGACGTAGGCCTCGTCGTCGTCCATCAGAGCGGCTGCCGGAGATCCGATCCGGGCGATCAATCAATCTCCTTTTTCTATCGCTTTGCGTTGGACGGTGGTGGTGACGATGATGAAGCACTCGCGCACTGTCCTCGTCTGCGCCCCGCGCCGCCGTCTGCCGCGCGCCATTGTGCGCCAGCGGCCGTTGCCCGGCCCGTCGAGCGCCACCACGCGCAGATTCAGCTCGTCGTTCGCCGTCGAGTCGCCTCGCCATGTCGAGCGCCCCTTGTTCGCCCCGCGCGGTGCGCAGTGCTTGTTCTCTCCCAACGTCCTGCTCACGAAATCCAGGCACGACGCCCATGGGCGAATACCAGAAACTCATCGCGGCCGGTGCGTTGCGGGGCGACGAGCACCAGACACGGATTATACAAAAACTACAAGACCTACACGACAGACTAACCGGGTACAGCCCCCCGACGATACCCGAACTGACGCAGGCGCCCTCGCTCCTGTCCCGGCTCTTTACGCGCAACGTGCAGATACCGACGGCGCCCCCCGCGGGCGCGCCCAAGGGGCTCTACCTGTACGGCGACGTCGGGACAGGCAAGACGATGCTGATGGACCTGTTTTACAAGGCCCTCCCGGCGTCCCTCGCGCGCAAACGGAGGGTGCATTTCCACGCATTCATGATCGACGTGCACAAGCGCGTGCATGCGGCCAAGATCGCGATGGGGTTTGACGGCGGCGATCCTATTCTCCCCGTCGCGCGGGACCTCGCGAACGAGGCGTGTGTTTTGTGCTTTGACGAGTTCCAGGTGCCCCGGGTGTTTTCGGTGCTGTGTTGGGACTGACGGTGCGCAGGTTACTGATATTGCTGATGCGATGATTCTGCGGCGGCTGCTCGAGTCGATGGTAAACTTTGGCGTGGTGTGCGTCATGACATCAAAGTAAGGCTCTGGACTCTGGCGCGACTCGTCTGACGACCCCGGCAGTCGGCATCCCGACGACCTCTACAAGAACGGCATCCAGCGCTCGAGCTTTCTCCCTGCGATCGAGCTGCTGAAATCGCGGCTCGAGGTCACGGACCTCGATTCCGGAACTGGTTTGTGTTTTATTTTGTGTCTAATGTCTGTCTACATGGCACGCTACAGACTACAGACGGATACCGCGGGCGGTCTCGCGCGTGTACTATGACCCGCTGACGGAGGAGAATGCGCGGGAGATTGACGCGGTGTTCCGGTCGCTCACTGCGGGCGAGCCCGCGGTGCGCAACCGGGCGCTGAATACCTGGGGACGGACAATCACGATACCCGAGAGCACGAGCAAGATTGCCAAGTTTAGATTCGATGATTTGTGCGGACAGCCGCTGAGCGCGGCGGACTATCTAGAGGTGACGAGGACTTTTGGGACGATATTCGTGCTGGATGTGCCCAAGATGGGGCTGGAGAGCAAGGACAAGGTGTGTCTCGCGGAGTCGGCCATGGGCGCTGATTTATTCTGCAGGCGCGGCGATTTATCACATTTATTGATGGTGCGTGACACGCTGCTCGGGTGTTCTGTGCTGACGGCGGTGCAGCGTGCTACGAGAGCCATGTGCGCTGTTTGCCGTGTGTGTGAACGCAGCTGACGATTTGCAGACGAGGCTGTTTGTGACGTCGGCGGTGCCGGTGCACAGGGTGTTTTCGGGCGAGGATGCGCCGCGGGGGATGAGCGACCACATGCGGAGTGTGATGGACGACCTGGGGCTGTCTGACACGACGAGTGCGATGTTTACGGGCGAGGAGGAGGTGTTTGCGTTTGCGCGTGCATGTTCGCGGCTAGTAGAGATGGGTAGTGTAGGATGGGGTAGGAGGGTGGAGTAGATGGAGTAGATGGAGTAGATGGAGTAGATGGATAATAATTTACTCCCCCCGTGACTGTGTGACTGATATGGCGCTGCCGCCGACGACGGGGTACGGGACAATGACGGACGTGCAGCTGCGGCAGACGATCTCGCAGCTGTCGTCGTACGCCGCGCCGTCACGCACGACGCTGGCTGGCTACATGCACACGTGGTCCGCCACGCCGCCGCCCAAGACTGCCCGCCCGCGCCCGCGCACCGCCCGTCCCAGCCTCTACCCGCCGCCTGTCCCCGCCCCGGCCCCCGCCCCGGCCCTGCCGCTGCCCGCCCCGGCCGCCCCGCCGAACCCCCCGCGCCCGCCGCTGGGCACGACGGCGCAGGCGCTGACGTCGACCTATGCCTCGCGCCTCCGCACCGGCGCCACCCTCCTCATGCAGCCCATCCTCGCCCCCGCCCCCGCCCCCGCCCCGCTCGGCACCCGCTCCACCGCCCGCCGCGGCGCCGTTGTCAACTACGCCGACCCCGCCTCGGGCGACGAGCTCCCCGACGCCGGCGCCCTCGACTCGGACGACTCTGACTTTGTCGCCAGCGGCGGCGCCCGTCTCTCCGTCCGCGCCCGCGGCCCCAGAGGCGCGTCTGCCACGCCGGGCCCGCCGCAAAAGGCCGAGCTCGACCAGAGCTACCTCGGGCTCGTGCCGCCCGCCCGGTTCATCCGGCCGCGCCACATCCTGCCCACGCAGCATGTCTACCCGTGCGTCTCTCCTCTCTCTGCCCCGCCGTCCTAACCCCGCGCAGCTCCCAGGACGTCATGGACAAGCACGCCCGCAACCGCACGTCCCTCATCCCCATCCGCGTCGAGTTCGAGACCGACACCCACCGCATCCGCGACTGCTTCGTCTGGAACCTCAACGAGTCCCTCATCAAGCCCGAGACCTTCGCCCGCACCTTCTGCAACGACCTCGACCTGCCCCTCGCGCCCTGGGCCGACACCGTCGCCAACCAGATCCGCGCCCAGATCGAGGAGCACGAGGGCGTCGCCTCCATGGACCTCGGCGTCGACGGCGCCCCCGACGCCCCACCAGACGACGCCCCCGAGTGCCGCGTCATCCTCAGCGTGAGTCCCGCGCCCCCCCCCCCTCCCCGCGCCGCGCCGCCCTGACACGCCCGCAGATCGACGTGCAAGTCGCGAACCACCACATCAGCGACCACATCGAGTGGGACCTGCTCTCGCCGCTCACGCCCGAGGCCTTTGCGCGCACGCTCTGCCGCGACCTCGGGCTCGGCGGCGAGGCCGTCCCCCTCGTCGCACACGCCGTGCACGAGGAGCTCATCAAGCACAAAAAGGACGCCATCGAGTGGGGCGTCATCGACCATGCCGGGAACACCCCCAAGGACAAGACCGGCCTCGGCCTTGGCTGGGGCCGCGCGGGCAAGGAGGGGCGCGGCCCCAAGAGCCTCCGCGGCGTGTGGCGCGACTGGGTCGAGAGCGGAGAGTTTGCGACGAGCTTTGAGGTGCTCAGTGCCGAAGAGGTCGAGAGGCGCGAGATCGAGAGAGAGAGAGCGAGTCGGTGCGTATACGTGTGCTCGGATGCGTTGCGGTGCTCATCATTGTGCAGACGGCTCAGGAGGGAGACGTCCAAATTTCAGACGACGAGGAGTTCGAGGAGGATACGGTATTGAATTTTTTGTCTGCTTTATTTGTAATTCGTACACGACAAGAACTTTCTTGAGAAATTACGCCACCTGAAGCAGTGGCGCAGCAAATGCATTGGGAGGTAGCTATTAGTCCCTTGCGTCAAGTCAAGGCTTCTCGAGTAGTCAGAAACTTAAATACTACAACGAGTCGTCAGGCCGAGACATTCCCAGAATCATCCTCGCCCAAGCAGCATTCTCCGCCACCCTCTGCGCAAACATCTCACCCAGCAGCTCCTTCAACTGCGCAAGCACCTCTGCATCCAACGGATTCGTCGGCTCCAGCGCAATCACCATATCCGACGTGGGCTGCAGCACACGCAACGCGTCCTGCATCTCAATGAGAACAAAGACCACCGCACGCAATCGGGGACTAACCATGACGGAATTGATCAACGGCCCGGCATCGGCTGCGTTCCTACACTCGCTCTCGACGACCCTCGCGCCCCCGCCCTCGACCAGCCCCTTCCGCACGGCCTCCTTCCCCACGCCCACGAGCCCGCGGATGGCGCCTTCTCGCGTGCCTTTGCTCTTTCCCGGCGAGATGAGCGCGAGCAGGAGCGTCTTCATGATCCGCGGCGAGAGCGACGGGTATGTCGTAGAGTGCTGCGTCAGCACACGCGAGAGCGTCTGCGCCGCGGTCGTGCGCAGATGCGTCGCATGCGACGGGGGAAGGGTAGAGTGCAGCAATGTCGAGAGGACGGGGGGGAGGATTTGGTGCAGCTGTGCCGGTGTTAGTACTCTTCGGTAATCGTGTACGGCGGGCGTACGTAGGGCTCGACGAAGAGCGTGTTGTTCTCCAACAGGGCGCTCACGACGTCCATCATGACTTCGAGGACCCTGCCGTCGCTCTCGCTCTGCACGCCCTCCCGGAGCGAGCTGACGACGCCCTCCCCGACCCACCGTATGAGATACGGGAGCAGCGCCTGGAGCCCCGCGTCGCCCCGCAAACTCGCAAGCGCCGCCGTCCGTTTCGCAAAATCGTTCGACGGGGGGATCAACGACTCTGTCAGCCTGCTATAATACAACTGCAGCTCCCTCGACAGGACCTGCTTCACGAGCTGCTGTTGCTGCTGCTGCTGCTGCTGCTGGCGCCTCACAGCGGCGCCCTGCGCCAGCGGGCCATTCCCGTTCGCGAGCGTCTCCGGCTTGGCCGCCGCCGCGTCCGGCTCCGCGTCGCGCGGTATCGCCGGGGGGTTCTCGGGCACGAGCGGCTGCACGCCCTCCACCGCGAGCCAGTGCGCGGTCCAGCTCACGCCCTTGGGGAGCGTGATCTTCTCCTCCCGCAGGACGCGGTCAAAGTCGATCTCCTCGTCCTCGACAAAGTACACCGGGCCCGCGGACGCGATGTGCGGGAACGGCAGGGCCCTGCGGAAGACGGGCGGGTTCGCCGGCGTGTGCCCGTAGAGCGGCTCGATGTTGAGGACGCGGAACGCCTGCTCGATGTCGGAGGTGGTGAGCGTGGTTCGGCGGCCGTGACGCATGAAGCGCGCTGCTTCCTGGTCATCATTATGTAGATGGATCGACTACTGGGGTTTGCTACCGACCTCGATGACCTGGTGTATCCGATACTCGACGTCGCTCGCGAGGGCTGAAGCCACGACGTCCGAGATGTTTATGCTCAGGGATTCTGCAGCATCCTGCAAAATGTCCAGTGGCTGTCGAGCTAGACTACCGAGGACTTGCCTTGATCGCGTCGATTTTGTAGACTCCAGTGTGCTGTGTCTGCGGTCCACGCGGTTTGGACTTGCTCATAGTGTGATCAGGAAAGTATTGTCATCTGTTTATATCATCTACTCTAGGCTCTTATCCATGTACAGTCGCGGACAAGCAAACTCAACAAATATTTTGACCTAATTTTCTATGGACTATCTTATGTATTAGATACATTT